>PNEQ01067609.1:0-27690 GCA_003012365.1 Medauroidea extradentata | reverse complement strand
ATGTGATTTATCCGAGGAAACAAACGTTTCAATGAGTTTAGGAATGCTCTCGGTAGGTAGAGTGCTAACCTAGGAAGGTCATGCCGTGGTGTGCCATCTGTGGGCACTTCCTGTGAAGAGTGAGGAGGATGCTGGGAGCTCAGCTTCCCGGCCTTAGCTATCTGACTGTCGAAGTGATCGGACGTGTGCGGGGAGAGCTGCCGCGGGCACACGTGCCATGGAGATCCTTTAACATCGGGGCTACAGCACCTTTCTTTTTGGTAACGTGAGCCATCGGGCTGCGCATCTAATTTATTTTGTTCCGAATTTAGATATATATTTTTTTTTACAGTATAACTTGAGAGTTGGTTTTTGAGGTGAGAGCCCACCGCGTGTGTTGTACAGGGATTTGTAACTGTGTTGCGTAGATTGAATCTGAGTATTCAATAAACATCATGCTACTAAATTGTACTTTCATCATTTACTGGTAATAGTAATCCCAGGTTGCATCTAACAATATTTATATTTGGTGATTTTCGCTCTTCTCTTCTCGTACCCACGACACTGAGGTAAGAGCTCGTAACTCTATCACTGAACTTTCAGCTAGCCGAGGACATACCGAATCCAGCAATATACGACGGATGAATCAGAGGGCGCGTTTGTGCGAGCACGTGGTCAGCGTAAGTACGAGCACGTGGTATGTGTGTGAAGGAGAATAGTGCCACCACACTACGGTTGTCAAAGTGTATCTTCACTCCAGGGCCCCCCCACTTCTCTGAATACACAGACATATAAGACCCCTGCTCGAGTCCAAGTCTAGATGCTCAACTAGCCTGGGTACTTGACTTCGACAGGGGACCTCAGGGAGGATATACCAGCGAGAGACAAAACATTCACTTTCAGGTAAGAGCAGAATGCTGCCATAGATTAAACACACTCAGGCGAGACTCGTTCGGCACATGATTAAACGTGAGCAGTTAGCCAAAGCTGACCCAATTGTACCCTAAAGGTTCCGAACAATTTTGTAACATTTCTTATTGGCCCTTGAATCTCGGGCTGGGGAAATTGAATTCATGAGTCTCAGAGTGTCATGCCCACTCGGGTCTGTTGTATTTAATTCCTTCCTTGTTGGCTGGTGCAAGTCAGAGCAGTTTTCTTTGCTCTGCGCTGCATCGGTGCAGGCATTTGAAGCTCATATTTAATCGGCTCCCTGGAGGATAGACCAACCCTTCCTTGCATGACGTGCTGCAGGTGGCCTAGGGGCAGGTGCCGTGATAAAGTAACTTGTGTCTCTTGATGTGGCCTTGGCCGAGACTGAGGCTTAAGAGAGCGTGGTACATAATTCATCACTAAAATCATTAATATATAACAATAGCAATCCTAGACAATAGTTTTAGCATCGTTTTAAACAAAATTGTTTCCAGTGTTACGAACTTCTGAGGCACAATCTCTTACGCTGGAACCTCGTGCATTTAACTGCGGCGCAAGAGATCACGCGTTACGAATTAGTATATCTGTATAAATATTTATTCATAAAGTTGGCAAATACCATTATTATCATTGAGTATTTTATCCATAGTTGCTTCGAAAAAAGTATATAAATCAATTCGTGTTTTCAGTTTTATTCATCTACCACAAAAATTGAAAATTATGTTACTGTCCGTTATGTGTTACTCAAAATCCACAATGTTATGTGGTTTTAAAATTTATTTAGTAAATACAGCCTACTCTGAAAACATTAGCACAAAAGCTTGAAAACTAATTTAATGCACAAATTTAAACTATTGCAGCTTCAAAATAATTCCCTGCATATTTGGAAAATTCCCAGACTTTTCCTGGTTTCCCGAAGTGTGGCCACCGTGTGAAGGCACTATTATAAAAAAAATTATTATACTGATAAATCACAATTTTGAGCATGCAATTTTACTTTAATATTTTGAGTTATCTTTTGAATCTTCTTTTTCATCTTCTGAAGTTCAACAAATTTTTCTTTGGCAATTTTCCTGAAACTGTTTGACTGGATAATCAAATTTAGATTTTATGTTTTTCCTGCCTGTCTTGCCAGTTCATCTGCAATTTTCTGAAGGTTGTCAGTTGCCAACTTTTTTCTTTGACTGAGTTTCCAGCTCTTCAGTTAACTCAAGATTTTATTTCATTTTCCACCTCGTTAACATTTTTCTTGTGTTTCTCTTCAAGTATGACTTATATTTTGTCAAGCTCCTGAAACAAATGCCCGTAGATCTTTGGCCAGATACATTTTTTATACTGCCATATTTTCTGGTTTTAAATTTTCCTCTTCAAGATGGTGATGAACAGAAAACCCTAGTTCTACAGCTGCCTGGCCAAAATAAAATATTAAGGGTATTTTTACAACATGCTCAAGATGTTCATACTTTTTTTACACCACTAAGATGAGTGTGGAACAAAACATCAATTTGAAAAACAGCATGGTCAAAATCACTGAATACTGTAATGTTCTGTTTTCCTGTGCACATTTGAGGAGTTCTTGATACTCTAATAAGATTTCATCACAAAACTTTTCAACTTTTTTGGCATTTATAAGTGGAGACAAAATTGTTTCATTTTCTTATAGCAAATGTAGTTATTTGTTGACATGAAAAGTTGATCAAGACAAAAGATTTTGAACAAAAGCGTACTTGGGAGTCCGTTACTAAGTTCACAACCATCTATAAACCAAAATTCCTATTATTTAGGCACCTGAAAAATTTTTTAAGCACTTTCAAGGACACATGAACTATAAAACCAATTTCAAGCATTTTTCAAGGAGTGTGGGAACCCTGCAATACTTGTTTTGAAAATACTGTTATGGGAAGATTCGCAGTACTGACACCTATGAAACGACTCGAGGAGAACAGCTTTAAAATGTTTTACAATGTTCAGTATTTAATTTTTTTTTTTTGCATTGCATTATATCACAAATTTAGACAGTAACAGTAGGCATTTGGACAGGAATGGAAAGTTCTTTACCCATATCAACACATGTTCCCACATACTTGTCACATTTCTACACCATTAAAATTTTTTGTTCCATAGAAAATGTCATCAGCTTTTTTTCTCCCATTGTTATATAACAATCTGAACCCACTGCACTACATGAAAATGGTTTCAAACATAACTGTTTATGATAAAATCTTTTCAAAAATGTTTTGCGAATTTTAGGGTAAAGTTAGTTACAGTGAAACCCTTTTAAGAAGTTCCCACTTAAAAAGTTTTCCCCCTTAATAAGTTTGAATTATTTTTACAATGTCTATGTATTTAATAGTACAGTAAAACCTCCTTTAACGAATATTCTATTTAACGAAATACCCCATGCAACAAAATAAAAATTCTGTCCCGCCAAACCTCCATAAGGGCAATGCACTTTTAACCTCCAAATATCAAAATTTATGCTTTCGAATTGGTTCTCCTTACAACGAACGGCCGCTTTCGAAAAACACGCAAATTCATGCATAAATAATCACATTTTTACGCCACTTGGGAATTTTTCCTGCATCCGCAGCTAAAAATACGTTTACGTAAGTGCACATTCGTAAAAACGATAAATAAACAAAGCTCTATGACACACGTGATGCGTGCATACAGCACTTTGTACAAAATGGCTGACCACTGGTAGCTGCGATTTGAGCGCTGATGGTGGCAGACTCCAGTAACAACGTTTTGACGAGACGAACGATCATGGTGCTTCTATATTGAAAGGTGCGCATACACTACACTATCATTTTATTTACGTTGGAGCTTTATTCTAGGTTATGTGTTACGGGTTTTTGATATTTTGGCACGTGGTTTTACTTTAAAAATTGTAAAAATGAACGGAAACCCGAAGATACGGCGGCAAATAGATATCAAAATTAAATTAGATATATTAAATACCATTGATCTTGGAGAAAAGAAGTGCGATATTGCTAAACGTTTTGACATCCCGGCGCCTACAATATCGACGATAATCGCAAATCGTGAGCAAATAAAAAATAACACTGCCTTGGTTGGCACGAATCGGAAAAGTTTTAAAACATGCAAAAATGAAGATTTGGACAAAAAACTTTTTGATTGGCTAATGGAGGCTAGGGCATCAAATATCAATGTGTCTGGACCTATCCTTCAAGAAAAGGCACAGCAGGAAGCACTCTGCATGGGAATCGAAAATTTCCAAGCATCGAATGGCTAGCTTTCCAAATTTAAAAGCCGATAGAACCTTACCACACTCAGGGTATGTGGTGAAGAAGCTGGCAACCCAAACTTGAAGCTCTGTGTGGCGGCGCACCACTGCCGTATGCAGAAGCGATCAGCACCTGACAGCCTGTCAGTGCAAGACAGCACAATGGGGCGCTGTACATCCCTGACTGGCCAGACGACCGCTAACAGCTTGCCACCCCCAGGCACATTCCATTGTCCAGGCAGGACAAGGGATTACTGGGGTCGCCCAGCGAGACTGCACCTCAACCAGGAGCAGGCAGTCCCTCCCGGTACGCTGAACAGAACAGTTTGCATGCGTCCAGCCAGTGCGGTGTTGTGAATGGGTAGATGTATATATTGTATATATTGTGTAAATACATGGCTCGTGTCCGGCAAACGTGGTGTACTTATTATGCCCTCACGTCCTCGCTAAAGTGGTGACCCTGACGTGTTCGGGCAACGCGAACGCCGTGCCGCGTGGGCAGTGAGGACCGCGCATCTTTACCGCACGAGCAGTACCAAGTCACAGCAGTGCACGCACACCCGAGTAGTGGAAGCACGAGCGTTCTGCACCACACCGATATTTCGTGACGCGCTTCCGCGAGTCGCGGCGATACAAGTAGTAGGTACTACTGAGTTCTGCACCACCCAGTTCGTCCGCGCCATACTACCGCGTGTAGCAACACCTGTGTTCGTGGCGTGACCCTACCGATACTTGGACACTTCCAGAGACATGACCGACACCGCACCACCTATTGTGTCCATCAACCGCGTCACAGTGTGGATTCCGCCGTTCTGGGCTCTAGATCCAGAGTTATGGTTTGCTCAGGTGGAAAACCAATTCGCGCTTGCCGGGATAACTGCCGACCAAACAAAATTCAGTTATGTGGCCAGCAATTTGGACAGCAAATTCGCCATGGAAGTGCGCGATATACTGACTAGCCCTCCAGCTGAAGGCCGATATCAGAAGCTAAAAGCAGAACTAATCAAGAGTGCCTCTCAGGAATGAAAAACCAAACAACTGCTGGAACATGAGGAGATGGGCGACCGAAGGCCCTCGCAGTTCCTGAGGCACTTGCAGAGCCTGGCGGGGACTGCCATACCAGAAGAACTTCTCAGGTCACTATGGCTGGGCCGCTTACCAACCCCGATGCAAGCAATCCTAACTACTCAGTGTCACTCGCCCCTGGACTCATTGGCTGACCTGGCAGATGCCATTGCGGACACCAATCCGAGGCCACAGTTAGCGGAGGCTGCATCCCTAGAGGCCATGTTCGACAGGATGGCCTCACTGATGTCCACAAAAATTGGCGAAATGGCAGCGACTCTACGACAGGAAATAGCAGCCGCCACCACTCACAGCAGTCAACGTAGCAGCCGCCGGGACCGCTCACCATCTGCATCGGTTCGCAGACATTCTTGCAGCAGGAGTTCTCCCAGAGTTTGCTGGTACCATCGGTGCTTTGGAGATGCTGCGCAAAAATGTACTTCACCCTGCACCTATCCTGTGGGAAACGAACAGGGGACTTGATGGCGGCCAGCGACGTCACCCATGCACCAAGCAGCCGCCTCTTCGTCACTGACAGAGTAACCAAGGTAAAGTTCTTAGTAGATACGGGTGCTGACATTTGTGTGTATCCATGTTCGCTGCTACCAAGAGGGCGCGCTAAGTCAGAATATACACTTTTTGCTGCAAATGGCTCACCTATCTCTAACTATGGTTTCGTTACATTTACCCTCAACCTGGGGCTAAGGCGTGATTTGGTGTGGCGTTTTGTTGTGGCGAGTGTCACCAAGCCTATCATCTGGGCTGATTTCCTCCACCATTATGGCCTCCTGGTCGATATCCGCAACCGGCGCCTTGTAGATAGTACCACCTCCCTATCAGCCGTCTGTCATGTGACCACCTGCAATATCAGCAGCATAAAGACACTTCCTCTGTCATCACGCTACTCTGAATTGCTGGCGAAGTATGGCGCCCATCTGGCACCCCACAGCTTACATAACATTCCACAGTTCACCATATTCACACCACTGCCGGGCAGCCAGTACACAGCAAGCCATGCCGGTTGGCACCAGACAAGTTGCTGATAGCGAAGCAGGAATTCACAGCTCTACTTAAGCTTGGGTTAGCCCGTCCTTCAAACAGTTCCTGGTCTTCCCCACTCCACATGGTACCCAAGAAAGGAGATGAGTGGAGACCTTGTGGAGATTACACCACAATTGACCTCGTCAGGGCTTATAACCAGATTCCAGTTGCCCAAGCAGATATTCCAAAAACAGCCATCACCACGCCTTTCGGGTTGTACGAGTTCCCCTTCATGTCCTTTGGCCTCCGCAATGCTGCACAAACATTCCAAAGATTTATTGATGAGGTTCTCCGTGGTCTGGAATTTTGTGTGTCATACATTGACGACATATTGGTTGCATTGAGCAGTGAGACAGAGCATGTGCAGTATCTAGAAGAGTTTTTCAGCTGCCTCAAAGCTAATGGGCTCCTAATCAACCCAGCCAAATGTGTCTTTGGGGAACCACAAGTAACTTTCTTAGGGCACAGCATTTCTGTGGAAGGAACTAAGCCATTGTCGGAGAAAGTAGATGCGGTCCTCTCATACAATAAGCCATGGACTGCAAAAGAACTGCGCCGGTTCACTGGGATGCTCTACAGACGTTTCATCCCCAAGGCAGCAGAGACACAAGTCCCCTTGCATGATATGATTAAGGGGAATATGAAAGGCAAGGACCCAGTTACATGGACACCGGAGAGTGAGAAGGCATTTGAAAACTGCAAAACTGCTTTCGCACAAGCTACCTTGCTGGCTCATCCAATCCCAACAGCTCCACTAGCACTCATGACAGATGCCTCGGACTTCACAGTTGGGGCCCTTGCCAGTGTCCCAAGGCTTCCTGTTCTGTTTGACTGTCATTGACCGCTTCACTAGGTGGCCAGAAGCAACCCAGGTGGAGAACATTGAGGCCACCACCATTGATCGGGCTCTGTACACTGCATGGATCGCACGTTTTGGCACCCCCCTTGAGATCACTACTGACCAAGGGAGACAGTTTGAGTCTGCACTCTTCAGGGACCTCTGTAACCTGACAGGTACATCGCGGTTTCAAACAACAGCATTTCATCCACAAGCCAATGGTATGGTGGAAAGAATGCACCGGCAACTCAAGGCTGCCATACGTTGCCACGACACAGAGCACTGGGTGGACATATTGCCTATCATACTTCTGGGAATCCGAGCAGCCTGGCGTGAGGACCTCCATGCTTCAACAGCTGAGTTGGTATATGGGCAACCTCTTCGTCTCCCTGGTGAGCTGTTGGTGGCCCATCCACATTTCCAACTCGCAGACACAGCAGGACTTGTAAGGGAGCTCCGGCAACATTTCGGCACACTCCGACCTGTAGCGGGCACACACCATGGCGGAACCAAGACATTTGTGTTTAAGGACCTCGCCACAGCAACAGAAGTCTTCGTCCGCCATGAAGGGTTCAAGAAATCTCTCGAGGCCCCGTATGAAGGCCCATTTCCAGTGCTCAGCCGTACACCAAAGACTGCAACACTCCAAATGCATGGTCGGCAAGTTACAGTTTCCATTGATCGCCTTAAACCAGCATACACCCCTACCAACCAACCACTTGACAGCATCGCCAACCCCATCGCTATCATAGTCTTTCTTCTATGGCTTTGCACGAGACTAACTTGGGTGTGGTGTTTTTTTCTCAGTTTTATTTTCAAAGTTTAGAGGTCCGTCCTTCGTTTATCTGCGACTCTTGACATCTTGTGTTTATACTGTCATCAGGAAGGTAAAAAATAAGATTTTAGTGATGTAATATTCAGGAAAATTTAACTTTGCACTAAATGGCAAACAAATGGGACTCTTATAAAAAGTGTAAATCATGGGAAAACTTAAATAATGAGAACATAAACATGAGGTTTCACTGTATTAATGACTTAGTGAGACTGAAATATGATTCAGTCATTGTAAAGTTGGCATTGAGCTGTACCATAAAATTTTCTGCATAATTTTCTATCATGGTGCCACACTATTATCCACGACACCAATTACAATTATACACAATATGAGTATACAAGATACGAGGAGAATGTAAGTAAAGCAGGCAGATCATTAGACTATGAATTAAACTGCCTACAGACTACTAGCGCTGTTAGTACTCTTTCTCATAACTTTCTACTAACTCAATGTCCTTGGCTTTGATAACACTATCAACAAAGTTGTAAAAACAAACATTTACTTAACTTCAGATTACCAAGATGCGAGTCTGCAAATGCAATGCAAAACCTCTTATTAGTTTCATCCAAAATTATTTTGGGCGAAATATGGTATTCCCACGGCTTATGTTGGGAGTAATATAGTACAGTAAACCCCCGATCTAACGAAAAATTAACATTTTAAAAATTTATCAAAGCTATAAGCAAAGTGAAATAGATCGCAGTAAAACGTTAATTAAAAATGTGTACATTAAAAGATAAAATAATGCAGTTATCATAAATGAGTATATGCAGCTGTGAAACAAAAAAAAAAACTTAAAAAATGCTAGAAACTTCAGCTGGAATATAGTTGAAGCGCGTGCCAAGTGAGTAGGCCGCCCGCCCAACACCGACATATGTGAGACGTGATGACTAACGCTGCCTTATCTCCTAATGCTCCCCCTCACTTCTCCACCTTTCTGAACTTCCCTCTCACACTCCTCCACATGTTATCTCAGCTATGCAGTTCGATATGTGACGTGGCATAGCAATGGTAATTTACAACCTTCTTTGAGGAACCTTGAAAAATTCGGGGCAAAAAATCGAAAATGTAAGGAAAGTCATCTTGTGTTTCAATTTCCTTTGTGAGTGCTGTGCTTTAAGAAACACGCCACTAAACATAGATAGAATACCTCCTGACTGTCCATGCCAGCCAATAACATTCACCCCTCCCCTTAACACCGAACAAGCCAGATTGTGCTTGCGTGCATGCGCATCAACTGCAGACTGTCTGATAACGTGCAACTAGCATTTTGTCTCGCCACAGAGCAGAGCCACTTGTTTGTTTTTCCTCCCACTCTGCAACTCTCTGCCACGTTTCCGTGTCCAGGGGTGATGGGGGTTTAAGGAGACAAAAAAAAACCAGCAGTCCACAAAAGAAAAAGAATCCAGCATTATCTCATCTTTTTTCCTCTAGCTGCAGTGAGCTCGGCTTGACCTTGACAACTTCCACTGTATTATTGATCACTCGTCAAGTGGCTACGACAACGCTGCGGAGTAAAAACGGCCTATGACGCAAGCACAGCAGACCCGTCGCCGTGTGCGGCATGTGGGCTGATAAGGTTTTCGTTTTATGCTCGCTCCTCGTTCGACAGTGGAGCAATAAGAGCGACTTCAGCCAGCGCGCCGAGAGCAACTTTGCCTCTATTTGCTGTACAGAGCATTAAACTGATGCGTTGTGCATAGTTTCGTGATTTTTCCAATAGGCCTACAACTTTTAGCGACGAGTAATTCTGTCATTTTATGTGACAGCACCTTGAAAAGTCCGTTTTTTGCCCTTTTGAGCAGCTCTAAATTCGCGTTCACAATAGACATTCCAACTTTTTTAAATTGCAGACATTTTTTTTAATGTTTGTTCTTTAATACACACTTTTATTAGTATCGCTTAAATGCTTATAATGGCGACAGGCTGTAACAGTTCTTGCGCAATAAAAAAAAAGACAAGACTCAATCAATGGCTGTACTGAAAGGTTTAAAAATCGCTGCTGTATACATTCACGTAAATAATATGAGTTCTGTTGTGGTCTGAATGTGCTTCGCGCGAGACAAGCAGGATGAATCACCCGTGCACAAGCTGCCCGGAGGCAAGCCAAGGCCAGCGGCCCGGCTACTCCCCATCCTACACCACCAGACCGAGCGCGCCGTTCCGCCACGCATGTCACGATGGGGGATTGTGGGGTACCATTTTATTTGGAAGACACCGTTTCATCGTACTAAAATATAATTTCAATGAAAACTTTTTTTAATTCAGTAATTGTTCAACATAAATTTTAGAAGAAAAAAACACATTTTTTTTATTTGGGGGAGGTGGGGTTAAATTTAGTTACCTCAGGACTAACGACATCGGCGATCTAACGACACAATTTCCTGGCACCGTGCGACGTTAGATCGAGGGTTTCCTGTATAAGTTTGCCCGATTTTGATATTTCTCAGAAATATTACACGTAGCTTCACTGTGTGGACCTTTAAACCATCCCGACTTCTTGGAATAACATGGTCTCTGCAGTAGTGATTACAGACACTCTTCTCTCAAGAGAGTTGCCACAAACAGAAACATACTGCTCTCAAAATAAAAGGTCGTTAACAGGCAAACTTATGCTATTACCATTGACTATACAATTACTTAGTTCTCAAATTATGCATTGCACATAACCTTGTATAATGAAGTACATAATCCAGAAACAAAGCAATCTATTTAATTCAAATTCATCAGACTCAAGTATATTTTGGAAGAATCATAACCGACAACTAAATAATAGTTCTGCATGTCCAAAGATGTATCAATGAAGAGCTTGTTCACTTAAGTGAATATTGTGTGCATTTGTTCAATAGTGGATGAAAGTTTAAAAAGGGAAAAGTATTTCAACAATTGCAGAGACTGTTTAGCGCAGTCTCAGGTTTTTAATATTTTTATGCCGAGAAGTTTCTGGAGGAATGGAAATAAAGATTTTGTTATTTTTCTGTACAAATGTAGTTAATTGTATAAGCTTCTGACAAGACCAAGTAGCATTTTACTACAACCATTTTTATATCTAATTGAAGTTGGCTAACAACCATTACAATCCTCCTTGCAAGGTTGTCCCTTTATTCAATCACCTTGAAGATAATACTAGTAATTTCTTATTTGCATATTTGTACTTTGATAAATATTCATTTTTGAAATTTTATGTAAATTTATTCCGAAAGAGTACAATACACATCGATGATAGACCAACCAATAATCCAGGCAAAATAACACAGACAGCTTACTACTCATAATTTATGACCAATAGCAAACAAAACATGCAGCTGTAATGTGATCACCACAAAAAAATACAAGTAGTAACTGCGTGCACGTGGTGTCAAATTGTACTTTCACTAGCCTATAATTCCAAATTTCGAAGCACACTTGCAGCCCTGCTTGAACTGAATGGTTGGTCTCTGCTCCTCACGCCAAACACAAGTCCAATTTATTAATTTAATAATACAATAAAAGTTATGATATACATGTAAATGGTGATACAGTTCGAACTGGAGCTTGCGTCACACAATTCACTCATTTTAACAGGCGCACTTGTGGGTCACCACAATTTAGCTGTAGAGATCATCATCACCATCATCTTGGAAGTTACCCTGGTCTCCACCAGTGCCTCCTTGAGATGGGTTACTGGAGTTCGCTGTTGGAAATCTGAAACACATTCTCACAGTATGAATTCAACATGCTCCATAACACAGTTAACAGCAATACCAGATAAAACATGATATGGAGCCTGTCTGGTCTGGGTTCACTGGTTCTCCACTGTTAAATATGTCGGCTTCCTTTGGTTGCAAATAGTGGTACACTGCAGTTAGTAGCCAGTATATGGTGGTATGCTGCTTGTAAACCTAGCAGCTAAGGGACAAATTAAGGTGTTGCAGGAAATTTGAAAATGTGGTAAGGTAGTGTGATTGTTACCTGGATTTAGTAATGTACTGATGTATGCTAGTTCCCTGCCTCCATTCTGCACTAGCGCCTAAAGGTGGTGAGGTCTTTACAACAGGAGTCAAAAGTTAGTTTACGTGATACTAAATGTGCAGCAGCAACTGGTTTCTCCTGTGGGTTTACGTTAGAACCAGCTATGGCTTGGCCATGTATTTTCTCTGTGCGTTTGTTGTTTAGCCAATGCATACAACATTGCGCTGGATGTATTGTAGCATATTTATAAGATTCTGTGTTGCACAGCTGTAGTTACCTTGATGAGTTGGTTATAGAAAGAAGTGGCAGGTTGATGTAATGCATAAATGCTGCAACGAGGACTATTGCAGGGATAGGACTCCATGGGTGTTGAGAGCAGTGCTTAGTGGTAGTTTGAGGCACACCAGTTTATTATGGAGGTTTGGCAGTCATTTTAAAACCAATCTAGGGTTTCTGGTGGACAGGCTGAGATCGGTGAAGATGCTGTTACCACCAAATCTACACACATTCTTGAGTATCAATCTCTTCCACTGCAAGAAATCCCTTCCATACAGTCTACAAACCAGAGCCAAATGCATATGTTGAACCAAAATTGACAATAATTTCCCTGACCAAGTGATATCCTAGCCACTAAATAAACAGGCAAAGTGAGCCCTTTTTACAACTAAATTTCAAGCCCGGGACAGTACCGTAACAATGCTAACATCCTTCTGGTAGTTCCTTACCATTAAGGACTCAACAAACTTAAAAGGGATCCTTAACCATGGCTGCAAAATACTTTCGTCCTCACCATTAGTGATTTACCCACAAGTAAACAAAGCTACGTGACAAGGCAGCAAAACAACACAGGGCCACCACCAAAGACACAAACCATATTTCTAGCTGAAGGAGCCCATACCCTTGCACTCCTGAGGTGAAACAAGTCAGCGACTCTAACGTTGCACCACCCAACAGATAAGAAAACCCTCTCGAAGCAGTGTTTGGTCACATGAACTTAAACACAGCATAGGTAGAACTTCCTATATTTACTTGTACTACAGTATAATCCTGTTGTTACCACCCCTCATAGTTGGGGCTCCGTCTGGTTGTGAACGATAGGGGAGGGAAGAGCGGCCATCTGGCCTTGGCTTGTTCCAGTGGCTAGAGCCTGGAATGGTCAGGAGGGGTGGGGGATGTTTCGCACCGCCTGACCTTCCATCATTACTTCTCTTCTTTTTATTTTTCGACTCCTCCCTCCTCTAGTTGTGCTACTGTGCTGTAAGTATCACTGCTAAAAACCCTAATTTTTTTGTTTGCCCTTATCCACGTTCCTGTCCATAAAGTATTTTAGGTCAGCGTTTACACAAAACATGGGCAAAAAACTTGTCACCATGACCGGAGTTTCACATGCTTCTTACACAGCTCATCAGTTGAAGTTGTTGGTTATAAAATACACAGCTCGGCAATTTGACGTACTTAGAAACGAACGTATGGCAGAAGCAACGTTAGAAGTTAACTCTGACGTCTTGTAATTTGTTTCGTGTAAAAAACGAAAGGGTGACATGGTTCTTTTATTTTAAGTGATAAATGTCAAATAAACAAAGTCAACGTTGCTGATGGCAAAGCAAAGAGACTTCTATCTCGTGTTATTACTGAGACAAGCTGGAACCAGCAGGCAAAAAGCACAAAGCGAGAGAAAGATAGAGAGGTGTAGAGAGAGTGAGAGTGTGAGAGAGAGAGTGAGAGAGTGTGAGTGAGTGTGTGTGTGCGTGTACACGTGCAGGCACAAAAGGAACAGCTGCTGAGAAGGGTTACACAAGCCACACTTCAATGGCTCTCCTCCATCCCCTCTGCCCGTCACTCTGTATAACCATTTCAACATTCCTAATGTGTAACCAATTTTTCACCCTCCCCCCTTCCCCCTCCCTCTTCACTTTATTGCCAGTCAAGTTTTCTTCTCCCCCCCCCCAGTCAATGTTTGTGCTGCTTCATCTGTCTCACTAGACTCTGTGAATTTTTTACATACTTAGAAGTTATTCCACTGTAATGTTTTGCAAAAAAAAAAAATTTGCTGTGCGCTACACATGAGCATATACAGTATTTTTCAAAAACCAGCACGCTCTGAGGAACATGAATTTATGGCAACTTCAAACGGCAAGAAGCAGCCTTTCGAGGTGCTGTGACGTAAAAATTACCAACTCGATTTGTAATCCAAACAGATAAAACACTGCATTGTATTTTACTACACAATTTCAACAAATAAAGTAATACTTTACCACTAAATTCTTAGGCCTATAGGAAGAAGCATGAAACTGAAAGGTACTGTGCGTCAGTTTAATGCTCTGCACTGTGGCTAGACGCAAACTGGTTCTTAGCTAGCTGGCTGCAGTCGTTCGTTAACAACTCCTGTTGCCATGCTTTAGAAACTAAATATAACTGCCTGTTTGTAACCGAAACACATCTACTTGCTTCCCGACACCATGATGATCGAACTCATTTCTCTTGTTTTCAATATGGCGGACAAGCGCATAGTTCAAATCACAGTCAATGTAACAACAGTACAAGTACACAGGTTGGGTACAAACATTCCGCCCACCAAAAATAACTATTTTCTTACTAAAATCCACACTTTCAATAATGACAACTAGCCCTATAAAATGTTTTGTTACACATGATTAATATATACACACAAACAAACAAAAAGTCAATACAATATGACAGTTCAATCAATTTCTCCACTAAGACACTAGTCTATTGGCAGTAAACAAATTTTTGAAACTGAACAAGTCAATTCCCCCTGAAGAGTTCAGAGTGTGACAACACGAACAACTCCGTCGTGGCCAGGATGGACAGCAGTGATCCGAGCCCTTTTTCATTTCAAGGGTGGTAGATTAGAATCCTTCAAAAGGACCAACTCTGGCCCACCTGTGTATTTGGTGTCAACTTGTCCCATTTGCCTCGCTGCTGAAGTGTGTGGAGGTATTCCATGCTCCACCTCTTCCAAATTCTCTGCTTGAACTGGGTAACGAGTTGCCACTTATCCAGACGATTAAGTGCCAACTGCGTCTAGTCATGGTCTGGCAATGCCACAAGCGGTTCTCTGACAAGAAAATGAGCAGGAGTGAACACCTCATACTCCCGGGGATCTGATGACAGGGCGCACAACGGCCGTAAATTTAGTACCGCAGACACTTGAGCCAACAATGTTCCAAATTCTTCAAATGTGAGTACCTGGTTTCCAACTACGCGCTTGAGGTGTTGTTCGGCACTCTTGATAGCTGCCTCCCAAAGACCACCAAAGTGAGGGCTTGCCGGAGGGCTGAAGTGCCACTTTATACCTCGGGCGGCTGACACATTCACAATTTCTTCCCTAGCTTCTCCCTCAAACAAACAATGATACACTTCCTTAAGGTAGTTGTACACCCCCACAAAGTTTGTGCCGTTGTCCGACGATATCTCTGCTGGTATACCACGCAAGGAGATAAATCGTTTCAAGGCTGCCAAAATCGCAGCCGCTGAAAATTCTGTGACTACTTCTAAGTGCGCTGCCTTAGTAGTCATGCAAATGAACAAGCACACCCACACCTTTAAAACTCTTACTTCGCTTTCTGATTGGTGTAGCCAGAAACGGTCCCCCGAAATCAACTCCCACTGACTTAAAGGCTATAATATCTGCAAACCTAGACTTTGGTAGCGAGTCCATTAAGGGTGTCAGTGCAGATGGTCTGGCCTTGAAGCAGGGAATGCATTTATTAAGCAGACTTCGAATTAAACTTCTTGCAGATATGATCCAATAATCTCTACGAACCAGATATAATGTAGTATTGGGTCCTGGATGCAAATTTGAGACATGGTAGCTGGTGATGATCAATTGGGACAGCTTACTCTTATTCGGGAGAAGGATAGGGTGTTTAGTGTCTTCAGGAACTGGAGCATAGTGCAGCCTGCCGCCCACCCTAACTCCTTGCGAGTCAAGAAATGGTGCCAATGACTGTTTTCTTTGGACACAGTCCCCCTTTACTCAATGCCATGATCTCATCCTTAAACCAGAAAGACTACACCATCTTGACCCAAGTCCTCAGGGCACGCTCAAGCTCATCTACAGTTAGGCATTCATCAACCGGCACAATGGAACGGTGAAAAGCTGCTTTTGCCCTTAAGACCCACGCTGTAATGCGTTTAAGTCTGGTAAGTGAGGATGACTTTTGCAGGAGTCCTAAGGAATCTTCCAATATGTGTGGCGTATTCTGTTTGGCTAGTAAAACATTAGTCGCAGGAGACTAACTCTGGGAGTGAGCTTTGATTCTCACACCAGTCTGAAGGCCAGTACTCCTTGGGCAGAGATAACCAACCTGGACCTGCAAACCATATGAAATCACTAAGCAAGGTTTTCAATGTGTGAGGTGATAGTCTCAACCAAGCCAGCACCACCGTAGAGTCTGTCTACCCGGTAAGTTCTAAGCTGCTAACCTTTGATTCATACAGCTTCTTCACATGCTGCCAAAGCCTGCTCAACAAAACCACAGCACAGAGTTCGAGTTTCGGAATAATTAGTGTTTTCAAGGGTGGCACTCTAGACTTAGCCATACGTAAGAAGGTGAACCTGTGTTCTACTACCATGCGGCACACAACGGGCGTAAATAACTGCCGCATATGCCTTTCGCTGGCATCACAAAACCCATGAAACTCAATTTCAGAATCAAGGAGTGGGACAAACCTGGCAATCTTAACTTCTGACACCCGGGGCAGAGCAGCCTTGAAATTATTCCACTGATCTAGTACATCTTTCCCCACTGGCTCATCCCATCCCAGACCTTGAGCCCACAGTAACTGCAACAACATTTTGAAAGCCACAATCACCTGCACGGATCATACAGCCGAGCAATTGTTGACAGAATACCCCTCTTTGTGGATGGAAAATCTGGAATGTTCACTTGATAAAAAAACTCATCATGTGAAGGGTCCCAACGTAAACCCAACACTTTAACAGGCTCTACTTGATCAAAAGGCCAGGAAGGGTTGTCACTCTCATCATCCAGGACAGTTTGATGACTCGAACACCATTTACGCAATTGGAAGCCACCTAATTTCAATAATGAGACCAATTGCCTTTTCAGCTCTTTAGCGTCACGCATGGTTGCTGCTCCAGTAACTATGTCGTCAACTAATACATCGTGAAGTAATGTGCGCGCAGCAAGTGGGTATTCTGTTCCGTGATCAAAGGCCAACTGCTGAAGCGTTCTTAGGGCTTGGTAAGGTGACGAAGTGAGTCCGTATGTTACGGTGTTCATCTCTTACACTCTCACCGGATCACTGACATTGTCTCACCACAAAATACACTGATATTTCCTATCTGATGAATCTATCTTTATCTGACGAAACATCTTGCATACATCTGCAGTAAAGGCAATTGGTGATGTTCGAAAGTTCAGCACAATATCAACAATGTCCTTCTGCAGTTTTGGACTAGGCACTAAAAGGCTGTTCAATGAAGATCCACCAACAGTACTTGCAGAAGTATCGAACACAACTCTTAACTTTGTTGACGTGCTCTCCTCCTTTATCACTGCATGATGTGGAATCAGATATGCTGACAGGCTGCAAGAATTTGAATTCAATGTCACAGCATTGTTTGTGTTATCTGAAGAGGTCAGTGTGCCAACACAAGTCATATGACCTAATTCAGAATATTCGTTCATGAACTGAGAATACTGGAGTTTAAGTTCGGGTGAGCGTTGGAACTTGCGTTCAAGTTCATGAAGCCTGCTCAAGGCTGGACTACACATCTGTTCAACTGGCAGGTCAAAAGTTCTGAATGGGAGTTTTAAAACATACATGCCATCCTTATCACTAGAATAAGTGTCCAGGAAATGCTGTTCGCATTGCTCATCTTTGCGGGAAGTGAACCATTTTTCTGGAACTTCTTATATCTCCCAGAATTTCTGCAATGCCGTGTCTAAGGAGGTGGTTGTCCTTACCAGCAAGGTTGACGTGCTAGGTTGTGTCACAGTTTCACATGGGACTGTCCCTGTAAGCACCCATCCAAAGGAGGTATGAAAGGCATGAGGCTGACTAACAATCTTTGATCCAGACATAACCTCGGCTACTATTTCAGCAGACAATAACATATCAATGGCTCTTGGTGTAGCAAACTCAGGATCAGCTAACTGAAGTCCCTGCAGATGTTCAAGACGATTTGCAGCCAATTGTACCGATGGTAGGTCTTGTGTTATCTTGTTCAGCACCACAGCCTTGCTAATAAGATGAAATTCCTGTGAAAGATTAGAACCAATTTCACAAGTCACCATCCCTCTCGCATCACATACTTCCGTGCAGCCTATGCCAGACATGTTTACATCAGTCCGAACTCGTTTAAGTCCAAGACGCTCAACACATGCTTCAGTAATAAATGAAGTCTATGAGGCTCCATCTAGCAGCGCACGTACCACCTGATACTGGCCTACAGCATCTATGACATGAATAAGTGCAGTCTTTAACAACACTGTGGTATTACAGGGCCTTCCTCCTTGAGCTGAGCACATGACTACTGTATCACTTGCCTTTTCATCAGTACTTAACTCTCTATCTAAACTTGGGATTTTATTGTCAGAATCACTTATCTCTGCAACATGTATCAATGTGTGATGTAATGCTTTACAATGATGGCAACGGTATTTTGACCAACACCTTCATGCTATATGACATGCCCTTAGACAGTGGCGCCGGCCGCAGGGCCAGCGTATGGGTTAAGCCCATAACGGCGTGAGTGTGTCCTTTTCCACCCACCCAAAAGTATTCTCAGACTCTCCCATAATCGTACCGCAACCCCACAGTGTGTATGCATGCCAAATCATTCAGTGCAAAGTGGATTGTGTATCAAACAGCAGGGTACAGTGTGTGCCGAAGGCCATCAAGGGTTACCACATTCGCTATGTTTACTTTCGTGTTTTCAGCAGACATTTAGAAATGCATCATTCAATATCAGCAAAATATGTAACACAATTTATTATGTAATTTAGTGTGTGCCATTTTCATAAAATATTAATATTAATATTTCATGCACACGAGGTACCGGAAGTGTGTATATCCCGTAGCGAGGCAAGGAGCCCCTAGCGGCTGCCTTCCTCGTGGCAGTTCGTCATCGTCTTCTGGAGAGGTAAGACGCCTGTCTGTGTGCTCATCATCTTTTGTTTCACTGATTGTTAGTTTTCCATAGTCTTGTTAGGATACCGGTTCACCTTTGCTTAGCACACGTTACCAGATATTCGCCATTGCATTGCGCATCTGCTTAACCTATGTGACCATTTTGGTATTTTATAACTTAAACACAGCGTCGGCATCACCACCGCCACGTGGTTAGGGACTTTTGTATCGGGAGACATCTGCACTCATCCTTCACCATACGAGGTTCGTTTTGGCATTGTTTTATTCAGCATAATTTTGCACACGCGTTGCTAGTGTTACTTTGTATTTGTGTAACATTTTAAGGGCGTAATTCTTTTTTTTTTGTGACCGACCACGTGCAGGTTATTACACCGCCATTGTGTTCAGCATACATGTGAGCAGTACGTTGTACATTCATTTCATTATCACACACTCATGCAATTCATCCCGTTGAGAGTATCACTCTGTGTGCAGTGTGTTACGTGCCATTCACCCCACCACCGGCCTAGCATAGCTCGCCACAGTTTTCGCACTGTACCGCTAACGTCATTTGTAGAGCCCTACCACACTACAACGTGCACGGGAACGGCTGCCTTGTGACACGTTAGTTAGGCACGTGCTCACAGCAACTCAACTCTCTACGCCAGCTTCCAAGCGAACCTGGCTGTCCATTATAGTGGCCGCCAGCCCCTCGCTGCTTAAGAAGGTGCACCTTCTGGTGTCGTAGACTTACCTTTCGTACACTAGCTCCACACTGATCACTCACCCAACCACGTGCAATATACCAGCCGGTCGTAGTCACTACGCAAAATTCACTATCATGTGCACTATTGTGTGCTTTATTTAGGGTTATTGTTACTGCAAGGAACGCATCACTACGTTTACCTCGCTGTGTGCGTAATTCAGACATTATTTTGGCACTGTGTAACGTAAGCGTAATAAATCATCTGTAAGTGAAATACTGTTTACCTCATTTCTAGACACCTAATATTGCCAGTGTAAGCAACGTAAGTTATCAGGCGTACTGGGGGCCAACATCCAGTAAGTGTGTAGTCCCTGTATAGTCAGTGTCATATGTGTTAATCCATTCACGTGCGTTCACCACTCAATCACTCACATCAACACATCGGGTGGGATACTGAACACACCGAACAAACCACACCCTGAGGCCTAAGAGTCTCGAAGTGCAGTACCTGGGGAGTATTGCTGGCGCCCTTCACTCACATCAACAGCGTAGTTCGCTATCCCAATCCCACATTGACGTGTCGCGTTAACAGTTAAAACACAAGCTGTTCTCTCTGACATACCTTCTTCGTTCCTCTGGAGAGCTTGACAAAAACATCTGGCACTTTTGTAGAGCATGCATACCACTACACACACAACACTTTTGTTTGTCATTTGATTTGTCCTGAATGGATACTAGTGATGCCTGGGTGAATTTAGCAGGGTAGGAACTGGCTGTTGCATTTGTTGATCTAAGCTTATAAGCACTGACTGGTGTTTTTGTGTTTGTCTTATAGGCTTGACTCCCAGGATGGCCCTTTTCAGCAATTAACTGAACATGGATCTGCTGCTTTTGCTTTCCTCTCCAAGAACTTGATTAACTGTGAATAAGTTGGTATGTCTTCTTCCTGTGACATCTCAAAACTTTGCCTCAAGTGGGAATCCAACTTTTCCAACAATATGTTAAACAACAAAAAATCCCACTCTGCCACAGGAAATTTATGTGCCTTTAGGGCATTCAAGTTCTCCTCAGCGGTACAAACAAACTTAGTTAAGGCTCCTTCATTACGACTATCGATGGAGGGCAGATGCAAAATTCTCTGAACGTGCAAAGTTGCAGTTATTGGTAGACTACGAAACTTATTTTCCCACAGTCCCCATATGACATCATAATTTTTGTCTGTCAATGGTATGTTGCTTACTAATTCACGAACATCACCTTTCAGGCAACCTAGTAAATAATGTAATTTTTGGACATTAGTGAAATGTGGTACTTTGCCAATCATGGAATTGAATAACTCTGCGAAGCCTGTCCACTCTGCTCGGTTGCCATCGAAAACTGGCAATGGTAACGGTAGCAACACTGCATGGTGGTTTACATACCTGGTTACTGGAGAACAACTATCAAAAGCCGTGGCTTCGGTTGAAGCAGCGGTAGATTTAAGCCTGTTATAAACTTTACACAGTCCTCTGAAGACAGCTTCGTACGATGAGTATTGTGCCTTAATTTTGTCCAAACTTGCAGTGGTTTCGTCCGGCGGCTTGGCACAAAGCACAACGAAATTTGCCTGTACTTCGCTTCCCTTAGCTATTACCTCCTAAAACACGATCTCGAAGTCTTCTAACTTTGAGCTGTCGTGTTGTGACGCCTCAAACAATTCTCTGGCCTCTTCGGTTTGAGACAAGATAAAGAAACAACATACTGTATTTCTGGCGTCGCTGCTGCCATGTTGCGAAAGTTCACTTCACTAAACTTACCGTTACGTTAATATTTTAACCTCGCTTCAAGATTCAGTGGACTGTAATAATTGCACGTCGCACACGTTCAACCGATAGAAGTAGGCCAAAGTGATGTGCCATTCCTAAAAACATTTTCTTTTATTAGTTTTATTGTACACCGATGGCAGTTCATCACCAAAAAACAATTGTTCACGAACTGTGGCGTCATCTGCCGTACCTAATATCACGAAACTGGTATTCGTCTGGGCCGTAGGACAAAAAATTGTTCGCAACCGAAACACATCTACTTGCTTCTCGACGCCATGATGATCGAACTCATTTCTCTTGTTTTCAATATGGCGGACAGGCGCCAAGTTCAAATCACAGTTAATGTAACAACAGTACAAGTACACAGGTTGGGTACAAACACTGCCCCTATACATCATACCACTCTTTATACTGTTTATACACGTTGCTTGAATGAACTTCAATTTGCAAAAATATTTCTTCCTTTTTTCACTTTTTCGATACAGTATATACTCACTTCTAGAAACGACATTTTTCGAGACTTTGAAATCTTTAAGCAGGCTGCGTCTTAGAATTGATGGCATCTTACATTAGCTAGCATTTTCAACAAATGTATACTAAAAAATTTTACTAAAAAACATGTTCTGTGGCGTGTTAGTACTTAGAAAGTGGAATATCGCATGATAAACCTATAAGCATAAACAAAATCTTATCAGCCCACATTCTGCATATGGCGAAGGGACTAGTTTTATTTGCATCTTGACCATTCTTAGGTTACAGCTACGTGCCTCATGTGCCAAGTGACCAATAACACAGCAGAAGTTGTCTAGGTCAAGTACCTGCCCGAGCTTAGTTATAATGTGCACAACCTGATGTGAAGCCAGAGAGAAATCAGATTAGATAACGCCAGATTGTTTTTCTTCTTGCTTCTTTTATGGACTTGTAAGGTGGATGGGCACCTGATTTCTATTACTTTATTGGATAATTATCGGTTTACATGGGTTACTACCTATTGTGGTGTGTTAATAATAGAGTTAGTCTACTGTTAGTCTTAGTGAATTTTGCTTAAATTAGGATGATAAATGTGAATTTAACCGTTTTGTTTTAAAACTGCATATGAATCTGTTCATTCAGTGCATTACAGCATTTATTCTCCTTTTAGTACTGTGTGGTCGGAAGTTGCCTCTGTAAGAGTTTGTTGTGAAGTTTAGATTGTTGAAGATTATTCTTTTATTATAAGTATACTGTTATTTTAATGTGAACTGGACTGACCGTCCTACTCTACGAACATCTGTGAGGATGTGAAATATCCTGCTAAGGATATAGACTAGCAGTGTTTAACAGAGGAATCGTTTAAAACGTGCACCGTGAGCGAGTGCTCCCGTGAACATGTGGTGTTCCCCTCCTCTCTTTCACCCCTCTGCTTGGAGACTTGAACTTTGTGGATCTTTGGCCGGCCTCGGCCGTTTCCGTGCCTCCCCTCCCTTCCCCCCTCTTCACGGCCGTCTGCCGGGTTGAGTGTGCTCGCTTGAGGCAGTCGTCACTCGTGCTCCGATCCAAGTGTTAGTTCGGTCTTCTCGTGGCCGACATGGCACCAAAGCTTCACCCGTTGGTCCTTGGTAAGTTTCTGTTGTATTTGTTTTAGTTTATCATCGGTTTATTTCTTGTATTCACAATCTAGTTCATCTTTCTTGCTCTGTGCCATTTTGGCCGCGAGGTGCGTTTCCAATTTGAACCTACCCTTTTTGACTCAGCCGCTGTGTTGGATTTGTTTATGACTGTCAAGTGTAAGTTTACGGACGAAATACCGTAGCACTTTATAGCATCATTATTTGCAACTGCAAATATGTAAGTATTCATAATAAATGTAATTGAATTTGAGGACGTTGTTATATATTATTCTGTAGTGGTTTTGTTGCCACGTCCCACGATCAGTAGCGTTACCAAGGTTTGTGCTGTACGGTGTATGGGAAGATAGGGATAACTGGCCCTGACGGGCGTGTCGCACGTGCCGTGTGATACCGGCATACAGTGTTAGTATAATTGAGCGCTGTAAGTCTGAGTGAGACGGGCTCAAATGTCATACTAAATTCAAAGAAGCCATATCGAGTTTGGTATCAAAGAAATCAGTATTTAATTTCCTGAAGAATATCTAAATAACTTATTTTGTATTTTGCACCTGTTATTTATAGAGTCTATTACTGTTTATTTAAATTGCTGTGTCTGGGAGGAAGTGATTATCATTAGCCTAGCCAATAGGCTGGTGCTGGCAAAGGGAGGCTGGGCTGAAGGAAACCTCACCAAATATGGTCACATATGTGCTGATTGGCCAGGCGACGACTCTGGAATTTTTAGACTCGTGACGTCAACTAAATAGTATCCTGGTAGTAGGAACTGTTTCTTCATCCGCAAGGAATTTCGTTAATTATTAACGCCATAAGGCTAAATATAGCGTAATCACTGTTTTGGAAACCTATTGAATGAATTGATTGTATCTTAAATAAGTGTATTATCAGCACATAAGTGTAAAGCAATGTAAAAATGACTAGCTGTGTGGTGGTGGAGTAATCTGTAAGGGTGGCTTGGCACTAGGTGAGCGTTTTGGTCCTAGCTGGGAGTTGTTGGTAGTGACGCGCCGGAGTAGCAAGGTGCAGTGCCAGAGGGTGGTTGGTGTGCGGCCTAGAGAAGTGCTGTCACCTCAGCCTAGATTGGAACAGTCTAGTTTTTAAGAGCCTACCGGTTCTACCTCGGGTATTGAATGCACTCAGTGAATGTAATTTCTCACATGACCTCAGCTCGGGCTAAACCCTAACTTGTGTCAGCACGCAGCTCTCAAAATCTGGTTGTAAGCCGAATGTACGAAGGTGGTGTATTTTATAAGATACTTTGTGATAAACTGCAATAAACCGACCCAAGGAACTGAAACAAAGTGACTTGTGCTTTCAACCACTCACTCTTAATTTACCTAGCGATTACAAGTAGCTAATAGCACTCTACAGGGCTATCCGGCAGCAAAAACAATACACATTAAGTAAATAAGACTGCATAAAGACCCATTACAGACTGAGTACCTACCATGCTATGCCTTTTTTTTGCCGTGATATAATGCGTGAAAAAAAGTGTCATCTCTTCACTCTCCAACCCCCTGGCCTAATGAGAGCCACGGAAACAAAGATGATGGCTCGGAGATAGTGGGAGGGGAAAGACAAACACGTGACTCTGCTTTGCGGCCAGACAGGATGCTAGTTCCTATTGAACAGTTATGGGTCCCCATGGCTGCAGCGTAGATTAAACAAGGCAAGGCAGTTGATGCACGTGTACACAAGCAGAATCTCACTTATGGGCAGGGGGAGTGAATAAGCATTTGCTGGCACAGACAGTTAGGAGAGGTGGTATCTATTTTTTAAGCGCATTTGTTACAGTACAGCACCCACCAAAAAAACACTAATAATTATAGACACCTGTTTTTCACAATGCGCAAAATCGTGAATTTTTGAGAAATTTGCCACTTCCGTTTGAAATCGCGAAATTTATCAATTATGTGCGAAATTACAAAAGGATTGCGCAACTTTGACGGGTTCCATAGTAAATTATGTCTATTTCGAGATATCGACTACAAGAATAAAAAAATTGATTTTCGACCACTAGTCGAAAGAGAGTTTCTAGAGTATCGATAGGGACACGAAAATGGTGGCTGTTTGGATTAAGTAACGCAACACATTCGTTTATTCTGGATTTATGTGATTCCCGTTTATTTTTGTTTGAAATTTGTAATGATAAAATATATATTAATCTTTTAATACGGCAATATCAAATACCGGCCAAAGAAATTTACATTTGTAATGATATGACATACTGTATTTACTCGTGTATAGCACACACTTTTATTCCAAAACAACTGATAAAAATTCAGGGGTGCGTACTATACACGGAAAATAGAAAACAAATACGTGAAAAAAAAGGTCCATAGTTGGTTGAGGGTAGGCGGGGGAAGAAGGCGGAAGTTAAGTCGTAAATTGACGGGTGTCAAGAGTAGGAAGCAGAGAGAAATAAAGGCAGGCGGTCGTATGAGTAAGGAAGGGGCGAAGGGGGGTGTTAGAAGCCGAATACTGTGCGTGACAGAAACAAGCGGCCCTGGTCATGGGAGAGATGGGGCTGGATTGAAGTTGGAGAATTCCTGGGGAATCTGGTTTAAGTTACAGTAGTTTATTAATACCTAGACAGAGGGCAGTCATGCGCGCGAACATCAACACCGTCTTATGTTAAAGATTCGGATCGCTGCATAACTTCCAGGGCCACTCGTTTCTGTCGCAGACAAATCGTAAACCGACAGGTGTCAACACTGGGAGGCAGAGAGAGAGAGAACATTCTCATGGCCAGGTTCCTCCAACATTAATCCTCTTCCTTTTCTTTTTCTCCCCCTTTCCTCTCATCCCATTCTCTGTTGTAATCTGCTAAAACCCTAATATTTTTGTCTGTCCTTATCCACGTTCCTGGTCAAAGTGTTGCTCAGTGTTTACACAATACAAGAGTTAAAAACTTGTCTGATTGACAGAAGTTTACTAGACTTTACACTGGTACTTTTAAACTGTTGGTTACAAAGGATCGGCAATTTGATGTGGCAGAAATTAAACTTCGTGGGTGGCGGCGGAAGCAAAAAGATAAGTCAAATTTGACATCTCATGATTAGCTATCGTTCCATGGGGAAAGAAAGAAAAACTGTGTCATAGTTCTCCTTCCCCCTTCCGCATCCCCCACCCAGGATAGATATCTTTCCATGGGAAAGGAAGGAAGAAAAAAAAAGAGCATAATTCTTTTTTCCCTTTCCCCCTACCGCTATACACCAGGAGAGATAAAAAAAGGCAAGCTTGCTGCTGTCACAGTACATTATCTTAAGGGTGATGGTATCTCAAGGGTGTGGGGGAGGAGGGGGAACATGCTGGAAGCAGCTGGCACAGCAGAGCAAGAGAGAGGAAATGTTGTTCAGGCGCACGCGCGCGAGGCGAGGGCTGGCAGACAGCAAGCGACCTTGACAGAGAGACAAGCCACGCCACCCCACCCCTCCTGGCTCGTCACCACCCTCTCTGCCTTCACACTCTTAACCAGTGTGAGTGTTAGCTTTCCTCCCTCTTTTATATGTTGCCAGCCACAGTTCCTTTCTTCCCCTCTCCTTCCTTGACCATTCCATCGTTGCGTCCCTAGTGCTATTTCACCGGCTTGCTCGGCTCATCCTCCCGTGTTTTTTTTAACGTACTAGCGAGGCACTAAAATTTTTGTTCCCTGTAACTAGTTGCAAAAATTGTGGTGCGCACTTTACACAAGTATATACTGTATATTTTGCCAGAACGAGTGTCTCGGAAATAACACAATGTAAACTTTCTTCACACTCATAGCATAAAATGCAAGGTACGAGTGACATAACCCAGCATAAATTTTCCGGCAACAAATACATAATAATGAAAACAACGGGGGTAAAATTGTTGCATCTTATATAGAACATTTAGAGGCGAAACACGAACGAACAAAGTCAAGACGTATGCTACCCAAAATTTTTTCATTCTTTATGGTGCTATTTGTGACTTCGAGTAATTAATACAGACGCAATGCTATACAATATGATGTAAAAATATTAATCTCGTAGTTAACTTACCGTATTTCACCCCATAATCGTCGCATATTTTTTGCCAAATTGGACGCAAAAAATTGAAGGTGCGACCATTATTCGAGGAAAATACCCGTGGTAAAAAATTTTTTTTCAACAAACATTTTTCGTCACTAACCCTATTTATATTAAAGTAACTCAATTTTATTGACAGAACTATTATCGTATGAACTCTGAAACAATGACTAAATTTCTATAACTTACAAGACCTTGGAGGTTAGGTTAGTTTCGCAATTAAATATGCACATTTGGTGGGAACACATTTTGTGATTAGCAGTATTTACCGGTAAATAGGCACTTTTGGTTATTAGAAAAACCGATAAATTCCGTATAGTTTAAGAAGTTCCGATTCGTTTGAAGTTTTTGTTTTCGGCATCTGCGAGTCCGCTACCGTTTATTACAGTTGCAGTGATCATAAACTTCATTTTTATTTTGCGATATCATAGGTATACTACGTTCAGTTGGGAAACTCCACGCGCAAGACAAACACACAAGATGGCAGACTATTAAACTAGTAACGCTATGTTCCA
>PNEQ01067608.1:0-27690 GCA_003012365.1 Medauroidea extradentata | reverse complement strand
CCGTCCTTCGTTCGTCCGGTCGCTGTCCAACCACATGTCCTCTAGTTGAGCGAGATATACATTAACACGTCACGTCCGTCCTTCGTTCGGTCGCTGTCCGACCATACGTCCTCTAGTTGAGTGAGATATACATTAACACGTCACGTCCGTCCTTCGTTCGTCCAGTCGCTGTCCAACCACATGTCCTCTAGTTGAGCGAGATATACATTAACACGTCACATCCGTCCTTCGTTCGGTCGCTGTCCGACCATACGTCCTCTAGTTGAGTGAGATATACATTAACACGTCACGTCCGTCCTTCGTTCGTCCGGTCGCTGTCCAACCACATGTCCTCTAGTTGAGCGAGATATACATTAACACGTCACGTCCGTCCTTCGTTCGGTCGCTGTCCGACCATACGTCCTCTAGTTGAGTGAGATATACATTGACACGTCACGTCCGTCCTTCGTTCGTCTGGTCGCTGTCCAACCACATGTCCTCTAGTTGAGCGAGATATACATTAACACGTCACGTCCGTCCTTCGTTCGGTCGCTGTCCGACCATACGTCCTCTAGTTGAGTGAGATATACATTACCACGTCACGTCCGTCCTTCGTTCGTCCGGTCGCTGACCAACCATACGTCCTCTAGTTGAGTGAGATATACATTAATATGTCACGTCCGTCGTTGGGTTATCGCCGCCAACGTTCACAACACAAACTGTATGCATGAAATAAAATTTATGTGAATAAGTAAACTTTTATTTGCAGTCTTGTGAAGGGTAAAAAAATACTTTTTTACATCTTTACAGACAGCTCTTGACTCTGAGAATGTAGACGACCTTCGCAAAACCTGTCTGGATGTGTGTCTGAAAGAGTAGTTTCTACACCGGCTTTAGGAAGTAGATTATTTTTTATTATTGAAGGGTAGAGAAGGAACATTTTCTCGTAAATGCTCCCACAAATATAGCGATGAAATAAATACATAAGTAAATAGTGTTACGTTGGAAACTATATGAATAGTTACTATCCGACGGTTTTTAATCATTTTTACTATTCATTTGAGTTCAGTGAATTTGTGAGTTTCAAAGAGCAAGTAGTAACATTTATAAAAATATAACGCAATATTTTTAACTTTAACGCAAGAGTTTCGCAGTTTTAATCATTGTTAACAATATTTGTTGTCTTTCTTATATTATGAAGAAAAAAATTAATATTATCTTCATAGGCACCAATTAACTGCATGCATACCTACGTGGAAAACGATTGTTCTTAAAGAATATTTCGAAACTATGTAATCGCAAGAATTTAGTGTCATGATAAAAACAAGAACTGGCCTTCCATAAGGCAACATACAAGCACACGATGCACAACTTTCTCTTCAACTAAGAATGTACTATTATTGCTTGGAAATAAGAAATAAAACGTTCGAGTTTCAAAGGACGTATTTTCATCGGTCCGTCCAATAAATATCAGAGCTCGAAAATATTCTAATGACGGAAGGGCGGATGGGATGATTTAAGACACCTGATTAATTGTTGGTTACGTGCCAAACGGACTGGCGTGACGGAAAACTGCGAACCTTGGGCTATATTGTTGAGATATGTTTATTTCTTCCTGGAATCACTCTTCTGCCCAGACACGTACAACATCTTGTGTTTCCTCGCAGCCGAGCGGATGCAACGCAAGCAGCTGTTCCGCTATTCCTCGTATCTGCTCGCATTAACTTCAACCACCCATCATGAATCATTTCTTGCGCTGCAGAGTGCTTGCTTTGTTTTTCCTCACATTTTAAATATACAAGAGAAACATCGCAACGAAGGCAACATATCCGTGGACGTAGGAATGCAGGCATGAACAAACTCTGTGTTAAGTGAAACTGAGATATTCGAGACAATAGTTTTCTGCACGTTTCAAAACATTCCACAAGCTGGGCTGGGCTCTTATTTTCTTCAAATATCGTCACCCTAATTGTAAAACCTCATAACTCCATTTTTGTTGTGTTTTGCCTTTTTGTTTCTTTAAATCATCTTAACAATATGGTAGGTCTAAAATTTGGTTAAAAATAAGTATACAGTTATTTATTATGATGTTAGGAAAAATATTATTTTATTTCACCACAGAAAATGTTAACTGATTTTTCTATCTTTCTTTCTGCAGTCATACAAAATGGAGTTACGAGGTTTTACTATTAGGGTGACGATATCATGATGTCACGTTAGATCTTTGAATAACATAATTGAAACCTTGAAATTTCCTTTAGTACGATCATCTCAAAATAGATTGTTACGTGGGATAGTTCCCTCATGCATAACTCCGTCCTGTTTGTTTCCGACCTGTTTATGCAAAATTGTCTATGTTAAGCCTAGGACTTGGAATGACTCGGTTCACAGGATGTAGTAAGGAAAGCCAGATTTTGTGATTGCCAATAACAAATATTTTAATTTTAATTTGATGAGAATACAAACCAATAAATAAAGTAATGTTAACATTTTTAAAATTAAATCGTATTTTACCGTTCTGTAGCCAAGAGTACAAATATTAACCTGAAATTAAAGTTACAATAAAATTTAAATTAATCAAAACATTACGACATTTGATTCACCAGAGTATAAGTACACTACAGTCTAAGCACGTTGTGATAGGCTAAATATTTTCGTACAAATGAAAATCAACTTTGTTTGTGTTCAGCATGAAAATTTATATTTGTTAAATATGATATTATAATTGTTAGTGGCAGAACTGTTAATTGTAAAATGAGAGTGTAAATTAAGTATTCAGCTGACAGGTGGGCAGACGGTGACGGTGTTACGACAGGCCCAGTAGGGAGCCAGCCAAGATATGGAAGGGAAGAAGCAAGCTGTCGGCCAGAGGGCGGAGCTTACAGTGGCCCTCTACTGTGTATTAGTTTGAAATATTTGTAAATAATAATTAAATAAGTAATGTGCTTGGATAAAATGATGTTTAATGTTTCCAATGTAAACATAGTAAAATTTCAATTCAACTAAATAAACCTAAACAGTTCGGGAGTAACTGCTATACAGAGTTACCCTGTTGTCCTCGGAGATGACCTGGAATTGGCCAACGAGTTTCAAGGCATATTTTCAGTTGAAGCCTCCATTTTTGTCACTTTAGGGACTTGCGAGGTGGTTGCCGAGGAAGGCGGACTTGAGATCACAGGAATGAATTAAAGCCGCGGTATGTTTGCACAACCTGAAGTTGTGGGTCCAGCAGCAAACCGAACGTCAGAGGCTGTCTGGGACCGTGTAATTAACCTCGCGCTACCATAAATAAAATAACGGTGTATTGATTCCAGCCGTATTTACCTAACCTTACTTATTCACCTAGTGTTTCCACTCTAAGCCAGAGAGGCGGAATACAACGTAAATAATGCACGGTCATGTGAGAGATTGACGGGATCCATGTTTGTCCAGGCATAAACAAACTTTCCACCTAGGACACATGTAATCGTGTAAATTACCAGGCTTGTACAATCATACTGGATGGCCTCTTATAAATATGCAGCATATGTTCGCTCACTATAGACTGAGTACACAATGTCTCCTGCAGTTACATGTACATAAAACATACGGCGATTATTTCAAGGTATTGTACTGACGATTATTTCTGCTGACGTATTACTGGCTTAAAATAACCAGAAAGCGATTCCTTTTGTTTCCCTGCACATATATAAGAATATTGAAACCTATTGTTTATAATATGGAAGTACGCTACGATAGCATGATGACATTTACTTCTTTTAATATATTTCTTTATTCGTGTGTTCACATGTGAAAGGATCAATGATATATCTACTGCGCCACTACTGATATTTTGTTTTTGTTCTATAAACAGTTGATCTGTGTTAAATTGCCATCATCCAATCATATAATGTGTAACATGCACCGGTATATTACAGTGAACTATTTCAGCATAAAATATTTCCGCAATTTTTTACTCAGCTTACTAATGCTATGCTATATCGGCAGCTGTTTTTTTTGCCATTTATAATGTATTTCGTTAGTCGTTCAAATTAGTTTACTTCTTCCTTCCCGGAGTAGTAAGGAGGTGTTTAGGAGCACTTCATTTCTATTGCGCTGCCAGCTCATCTTACGTGTACTAAAGACTGGCAACAACGGCTCTGGTAGAACAGCCAGTTACAACAATTAGTGCAAGGCTCTTATCATCTTATTAATATTTCAGAAGTAAAGTGCAAAAATGGAACTTAGGGACAGGTGCAATCACACTAAGGATATTGATAAACAGAACGCGTGGTCTGTGAGGCCAGAGTGATGAGATATAATCACGTAGGTGTGTGTATGTGTGGTAGACGTATCGACACGTATGAGGTAGCTGTGTTGTCCCTGCAGTGCCACAGTGATTGTGCGTGTGTGTTAACATATGTCATATTCACTCCGCATTTACCACTGGATGGACTAAACAAAGCAGTCTGATAACGTGGCCTGCAAGGTCACCCGACTTTAATCACCTTGATTATTTGTTATTAGGTTATCTCACTTTGTGTAAAAGTCTTCTGTACGCAGACATTGACTCTGTTGCGAGGATTGTTGATGCATGTCGTATGATGGGAAATGCACATGGGATGTTTAATATAGAGTGACAGAATCTCGCACACCAGTGTCATGCCTGCATCGAGTTTTGCGCACTGTTAAACTTTGTAACATTTTATATCAGTACATAAGCACTGTTCTCGTTAAACATGTTTACGTCTGCGCCTCACAGACCACACTTCCTTACATCAATATGCTCAGTGTTGTGACTGTTGTTTCCAGTTTCAGTTCTGCGCGCTTTTACTGAAACATATGGTATATACAGGCGGCAACTAAATGGCATAATTTCAATTCAAATCACCTCAACATTATGGATATAGGTATACAGATAGTAAGTAGGGCTAAACTACCCATAAGCGAGATAATGAAAGGCATGACCTCTCCGTCCCCAAACCAAAAATCAAAATTGCAATGAATTGCTAAAGACCAAATAATCTGTAAACAGAAATCAGGTTATTGCAGCAGTGCCTGTGACTTTTACAAAACTTTCATCGAACAAAATAGCTCTGCAAACTTTTCCCACATTATGAATCGGCTCATTGGATCCATGCCAGCACAATTAGATAGTGATACCACAAACAATGTAGCTCAGCCCCTGAAAGAACCACGTGTCCACAAAGCTCTGATCATTGGTGAAGTGAAGTGAAGAGATGTTGGTCTGCACTTAACATCGAGGTCTTTAACGCTGGTGATGGGTGACATGTGAGTATGGAGCTGTGCCGGAATGAAGGGCGGGGAAAACGGGAGATCCCCGAGAAAACCCGCCGACCAGCGGCATCGTCCGGAACGGTTCCTACATGCGAAAGTTTAGGTACCGACCCCGCTGGGAATCAAACCCGGATCACCTTGGTGGGAAGAGACTGCTCTAGTTACTACGTCAACCATCATATACTCATTGGTGTGGCGTTAAACAATAAAGAATATGTTGTTTTAAAAAGTCCCTACATATTTGTTCACGACGTTAAAAAAATCCCGGTGAACTTTCATTTGCGTTATGCGCCACTCACAATTGTTCGGTTGATCACTGTTGGATATTATATGTATGTATGTGTGTGTGTGGGCATATATGTAAGTGTGCACACACATACATACGTAACGTTACAGGGGGAAGGGAGGTGAGGTAGGACTGAAGGTATTAATACCACAGATGAAATGAGGCTCACCTCTCACACAAAGACAGAGACTGGAGGGTTTATCAAATGTTCAAATCTGTTTCCGCGGCTCGCAATGAGTTCCGGTTACAGCAGACAATTGGCCGTGCAGGGACCCAAACACTACCGTTATTCGAGAGAAACGCGCGCGACCGTGCTATATGGGTGGCAGTGGGGTAAAAAACTTCCGAGCGGAAATAAATTCACCCCGCACCGCCAGGATTACTCGGGCTGCGGGGAGTAAATTCGCTAAGTCGGTCGACAGACCTATTTTTATTTCCGCCCGCGGTCCGGATGTACGTTTTTCAAAGAGGGTTTAGTCTGAGACCTACAATTTTCATGGTGAAATCAATTGTTTTGTGATAAATACCCGGCAAATAACTTTCAATTCCAGGAACGTTTTAAAAAAATTAAATGTTCAGGCGAGCGATATTGCACAAACTGTCAGTTGCTCCAAGAACTGCAATGAACATCGTACAAACGCTGTGGTGAGATGCGCGGTTATACTTAATTTTATTGCGATACCGTGTATTCTGTATTGACGCACTGTAAGCAAGTCCTTTTGTTACACTACCGAAGCACAGTTATTACTGGAGGTTCTGATGCTGTGTGCAAGAGGTACAATTTTTATTCCTCAGATGTCGAAATAGTTTTCTGAATTCCTGTGTTTGATGTATTGTGGTTAAATATAAGTACAATATTACAATCACACATGAAGAACCTGCGATACATAATTGTGAAAAGCTTTCCTTGTATCTGGTTGTAAAACATGTTCACACGATCATGATAAAATATGACTAACATTGAAATGCCTAAGTATGTTAATATTAGGCGCTGGAAGATACAGAAGTAAACTAATAAGCTGGGGATACACTTGGCAAGACAGTTTAAAATGTCACAGTGGCGAATATTAGGCCGATAAATGTATGCTCACGTTGCGACAGTGCCTATATTTAGGAATAATATGTATTTGCTATTGAAATTGTTAATTCCTTTTTATTTTATTTGTTAAGGGGTGGTTCAGTGCACATCAAATTTACTAACGCATTTTAAATGTATGGTGTGTTCTTTATAAATTTATTTGTTTAAAGTAAAAACTTCCTAGAAAAAATTTAGTACGCCGGTGTTTTATTTTTTTCTATCTACTATTTTCATCTAAAATATGAATCGTATAGTGCATTTCGGTATGTTACACAAGCTACGATTAAGTCAATTAACTTTATATAGGCATTAGCACACAAACTTCTAGTTGATATACTTTTAATTAAAAAAGCTTCACTTATAAGACCACTGATAACATTATATAAAGATTTTTGGAATGTATTTCGTATGAAATACGATTCCTGCGATAAAACATTGCATATTGGAATAGGCCTATAATTCAAGAAGCAAATTACAATACTACGTGTCCTAACTGATAAAGTATGTTTCACAGCATAAATGACGCAAATGCTCTTTCAAAGAACATAAACAAAGAACGTTAATATATTACTACCCGAAATATCGTTTACTGGCCAGAGTATAATATTATAAATTAAAACATATGGTTTTCTAACCATTAAATTGTTGTTGAATATTCCAATTTGTTTAAACTCTGTAACATATCATAGTATACGAGTTTAGCTTTTCAGGTAGCCTATATCAAAATGTTTTATTACCCACCCACTATTCCTGTTTGAAATGCAATTCGTATAACGCACTTAGCAACATCGCCCAAACTGAATGAAGAAGTCTGTCAACTTTAAATAGATATTCACACAGAAACTACCTGTTGGTATTTTTAATTAATCAATTTTGAATTTATTGAAGATGTGTTACGTTCCTATATGCGTTTTGAAAACCGTATTTCAATGGAAATGTTTCCTGGAATTGCATTTTGGAGGAATTTTTGTACAAAAAAATCCATCAGAAATATTGTCCGTAAGAGTAGCAGTATACTACAAAAATATTATGTAACTGTTTTTTTTTATTACCGAATAACTGAAACAGGGAGAGACAGCCACAATTCTATATTAGTTATCTCTATGTATGAACGAGAACCCTAACTTACTGAATGGCTGACTGACTAACTGACAGACATATCAAACTGCAGTCCAAACCGCTGGACCTATATATATGTTAATTTTCTTGGTGTGGGTTCCCTTCAGGTCGTAGGCGAGCACTAAGAAGGGATTTTTCTAAATTCGTCCCGTAAATGGGTGAAAAGGGGTGAAATGTGTTTCATAAGATTCGTCTGCATAGATTGAACCCGATTGCCTGTCGTCGTGACTTTTACTTCAATGGGTGAATCATAAAAAAACATATTACCCAGTTTAATGGTTTAATTAAATTGAAACATTAAGGGGATGAACATACCTGAAATGTATTTTTGATTAATTATCGATATCTAGTGAAAACTTCTGGATACAGAATTACTTTTAACATCAAATTATTGCTTACGCAAATAACCAAAAGTAGTTTTAGGATGTTTTGAAATTCGACCCCCAAGCAGTAAAAAGGAGACAAATGTGTTTTTTATGAATCGTCTATATTACTGGAACACTATTGGCTATCGTCGTGATTTTTACTTCAATTGGTTACGAATATAATTGACTATGACAGAACTCCAAGACGTTTCGAAAGTCTTTAATTAAGGGGGCGAAAATAAATGAAATGGGTTTTCGATTATTCCTCCATATATATCGAACCAATCGAGAAATCGAAGTGCTCTATGCTTTAGATCGATAATTTTGTAAATATCCTAAATACCATTAAAATAAATGTTCCAAATTCGGCCCTAAAGAGGTAAAAAAAGGGTAAATTGTGTATTTTATTCAAAATTGATATATATCGACCCGATTGATTTTTTATATATCAACGTGATTTTTGTTTAAGATTGATGCTTACTCAAACTCCTGTAAAATAATTTTATGAATTTTCGAAATTCATCACCTAAGTTGATGAAAAGGGGTGAAAAGTGATGAAATGTGTTTTCAATTATTCGTCGATATATCTTGAACCCAGCGGGCTATTGTCGTGTTTTTCACGTTAAAGAGACACCAGTAAAGTAGTCTAAAATGTGATTCAAGTGTTTTTTCGTAATTCAGTCTCTTAAGAGGTGAAAAGACATGGACTGTGTTTCAGATAATTCTTCGATATACATAGAACCTATCGAGATTTTCCGTTTATTTTTGCTTCAGATAAGTGGACACGAAAATGTTTTCAAGATTTTTCGAAATTCGAACTCCCAGTACAGTGCAATTTTTTTTAATGAATGATCGATTTTGGTTCGACTAAACGGGCTACTGTCGTGATTCGCATTTCGATTGGTTACATATACAAATGTATAAGACGTGAAATTAATTTTTTTCTAAATTTGACACCGAATAGGGTGAAAAATCACAAAATTTGTTTTACATCATCCCACGATATCTATCTGACCAGTAGCGATATTGAGGTGTTGTTCGCATCAGAGTGATGCTTGCGCAAGTATTTTAAAAATTTTGTGTATTTTTTTTTACTTTACAAGATAACTTGGTTATTATGAATAAAACAAATTTTGTAAACTTTCAATGCAGACGATCCGAATAGCAAGTACGACCAGCGATGAATAAATTATCCAGGAGTTCCACTCTACAGTAACCAATCGAGACGTGGTGTTATACTACGTCTGTGAGCCTAGGACATGAATATTTTATATTTTAAAGTAAATTTGTTTTAATGAACTATTTCGACGTTACGTGACGCAGTTGTATGTAGCTCAGGTCTACATTCCGGGAAGTTCTGGGCTCGAATTCCGTTAAAAGAAGCTGCTTGCGAACGTTCAATTCTGACACACATAAACTGCAAGGCAGATCGAATTAGTACAATTTGCAAGTAATCGTTTAAAATGTGTAAAATTGATTATTCAGTTTACTGTCCACTTAGGTTCGTCGACAAAATCAGCTCTCATATATCATATCACTAATCTCAAGGTTTGGGAACCAAATACGTTTCCGCGAAACCTTTTGACATAGAAAACTTTCTAATGACATTAAACTTCAAGTGAATATTTTTGAAAATATGTAGTTCAGGGCACCGTCACCAATGGTTGTGCACAGGGCAAATCAGATGTTTTTCATTCTATTAATCTCTTACATTTTAAAGTCTATAACTAACCCACAACGTCAACTTTGCAGTTCTATAAATAAGGCCCAAGCGAAGTCGCTGTTAGTGACAGGGACAAATTTAAGACTACTTTTGCGTGGACAGCTGTAGCTACTTATTCTGCTGCAGAGTTAGCTCGACTAGCAGCTTGGTCATTCTAACTCTTGATGACTGAGCCGCCTATCTGGTACACCAAGATGTTTTTCAATTAAAGTAAATATTATCTGCTATGAGTAACACACGTGTGCAAAGCCGCGGGGGACTGCTAGTATATTTTACATAAATTTAACTCCAGGGACAAGTTATTACTCTAGGCTATGTATGGGCGTAGAAGGTGATATTTTCATCAACTACAGATTTTTAATTAATTGTTTTAACCTTTTATTACTTCACATTACGCCCTCTCTTAAAATCCAGAAGTCCTAGCGTATTAAAGTGAGTAATTTATTTATTCCTCATTCACAAAGTGTCATGTGAATAAACTGTTGCAGGGAAACTTGATTTGAATCAAGAGAGCGACGGTGTACAGTTTGTAGTTCCAGAACTATAAGGAGCTTATATACCTGTATAAGTTCCAATACGGGCCTGGTATTATCCCAGTTGGATTTGAAACTGAACTTACATAACAACGTGAAGTAGCACAACGAAGCTGTACACTGACGGCACTACATCTCGGCAACTAATACTCGAGAGCTTATTACGCAGTCAGAGGGCGTTATTGCTTGAATTTAATGGCTGTGCCTTAGTTCTCATATATAATTGATAAAATAGTATATCAATAGAAGGGAAACGTAAAACTAATTTGATTATGTTCATAGACTAAAATTACGTTACAAGGAAGATATAAACAAAAATGCTAGGTTAGTTTACACATGGTTTACGTTTACGCCACACAAAAATTTTCGAAAGGAATAATATACGGTGCTTCCTTTTAATATTCTACAAACTTTATATGCCTAACTCGTATTTTAACTTTAGCAAAACCACGTAATTCACTGTACTGCTGTTTTGTAATATAAAATGGTAACATCTCAACAGGTAAATATGCAAGACGGGTTACGTATTTTGCAAAAAATATATAACGGTATTTAATAAACAAAATTGTTATTGCTTTACTCTAGTCCGCGTTTCGTTTTAAACTGCTTAGAATAATTTAGTCGTAAACTAACCCTTAAAAAATATTCAGTTACAATTTTTTTAAATAAAGAAGTAAAAAAAATTTACTCCGTAGGCATTCTTGGTACTTTTACGATCCGAAAGTCGTTGCACATATGTAGTTATTTTTTATATTCAAAACGAAATCGCAGTTAGTTGACACGGCTTGTCAGTGAAATGCGAGCGATCAATATTTCAGAAACTATGATCTATGGCAGCTGTAATTTCGGTCCAAGTCGAACCAAGCTCATCCACTGACTCTGATACTCCAAGTTGCGTCAGTTTGACTGCGGCTAGATTCACTCGTTGCTGTGGGCTCGTGTGTGTATGTGTGCGTGTGTGTGAACAAAACTTACGTCCTTTATAAGAAGTTCTAAGTGAATTAGTGATATTGAACGATACAACCAAATTACAGTATAGTTACGTTATGAATTAGAAACTTAATTATGAGCGTATAAAAATCTTTGAAAAACGCCACAAGAAGTGAATTTTAATTTCACATTCGTACTCGGTATATGAACACGCCTAAGTGACGGATCAACACACCAATGTACGTATTGTTCCAAGACAATTTGTAGCAGCAACGTGAGGTGACATGTATGGAGGAAAAACAATTTTTCTTGTTCCACTTGAATGTTAGTCGGTTAACTTCAATAAATATGCAACACGTCTATCGTTCAGTAAATACAGCCAATTGCTCCATAAATCATTCAAAACATTTACTAAACCACAGATAGAATTTAAACAGCAGTAGCAAAGCTACAGAAAATTATGAGCATATATCGCCTGCTTACCAGCAAGAGAAAATTTGTAAGAAAGATTTTTAAAGAATATTTTAAATATCCTAGACAGAACAAACGCGCACAAAGATGGCAGTAATCGACAGTAAAATCTCGGTAGTTGTTATTGTCAAGGTATTCACGAACAGCGTGCTCCATAAATGACCTTGCGTCGAGTCGCAAAACCTAAGGAGATAGACAGAACAAATAAATAGTTCGTCGCTGTGTCGAGAGCATAGCCATGGGTTGTTTCGGGAACATGTGTGTTTATTTTCGTGTTTTCAATCCACCCATAAAGAATAGATGTTTGTTGCGGCACGAATATTAGACAAGCGCATACTTGCGAGACACGAGGTTTATCTCACCTCAGACATGATGTAAGAGAGAATGCCAGGTTGAATATTGGCCTGGCTGAGAAACACACCAGCCTATCAGGTTGCTTGAAGTTAATGGCGACATGACGCAGGGGTTATACATACATCAGAGAAAACACGAGCCTACATTATCTCAGGAGCTTCACAATGCTTGATATTACACATATTAATTAAATCGGAGTTTTCGTTTCAATATTAGCTTTGAGCAATGTTTTATTCGAAATTAATTGTTTAGTTTAGGGCAGCCAGATATATACGATGTAACACAATAGCACCACCTACACTGTTAGAAAAAACTACCTAAAATGTTCAGGAAGTAATTAACCTAATCGCTGTTTGGAACAGTTACCATACTTCCGCCTTGTAAATATGCAAACTTTTACACTTGTTACAATACAAGTTTGGAAACTTCAATATACATTTGACTGTTTTATAATTAGGTTTAGGAGTGCTACCATGGATGTCTGGGAAACTTAGCGCTCCTATACGCACGTGTGGCAAATTTACAAACAATTTTTTAGAGTATATTTTTGTTTACGTCCATGAAAAGAAAATGTTAGTGTAGGTAGTACTTAGTAGCGTCGTTTTATATCGGTTAAGATAATTTGTTTTGTAGTTTGCTTGTTGCATATAATTTCGAAACACGATTTCCTGAATGCATTTCGATATGTTATATATATATATATATATATATATATATATATATATATATATATATATATATATATATATATATATACCCATCACATTAAATATCTAGACTGCATGTATAACGTCCCGAAATATGCGACGGGAATAGATTTCGGAAGGAAATAGCGGGTGGATCTAGTTCAAAATTAAATATAATAAAATATGGTAAAAATATGGAACCTGTTCTATTTCATGTTTAAAATACAGTTCAATTTTTCCATTTATAACATAAATTTTGGAATAGAGATGTTTTCGGTAGTAGTAATTTCTGCATACATTTACTGTACGTATTTATGATAAATAAACATGTGCGTCAATGGTATTGCACAGTTAATTTTGTTAAAGGCTCAGGACTTATTAATTTATAATTTATTTGCTAATTGATAAACTTCACCAAAAAATATATTTAAAAACTCTTTTTCTCCGAAATGCGATTCAAAATTGCGTCTCCTTAGAAACGCTACTCCAACCCGCATTTCTTCTGAATCTGAATATCTTACTTCAAACGGTTATAGGTGACCATTGAATTTAAAATGTACGAATTAGGTGATATGAACTCGAATTTGCGTGGTCATATATATTTCTAGTTAACCGACTGATTAATTGGTAGAGTGTAAGATGTTTTAAAATGTGTCGTACGATTTGTATTATTCATATAAATTTTAGACATATCAAAAAACTGTTTGTGTTTGAAATGTTGAACTTATATGAGTACTACAATATATTTTTCATATATTGGTAAATCATTTTATTAGCTAAGTTTGGAAAATTTGCTTTTTAATTTATATTCTTGATTTAGGGTAACCAGACTATTTAAGCAAGTAAACTCGAAGAAGGTTTTTTTATACTCTAGTATTGCAATGTTTTAAAAATCTGTTAGTGCATACCTCCATAAGTTACCGATTAATTATATTGTTTTCGTTAAGTTTTAATACATAATGTATTTATAATATATTGTTGTCACAAGTGTTTCACTCGTTTGAACACCAGAACACCAGGTAGTATTACGAGATATTTGTTTGAATAGTAACAGCAGGAATATATATAGCCACTTACAAATAGAAGACGCAACATAAATATTACCTGACTACTCTGTGAGTAAGATAAAGGACGTTGCAACATCTGGAATCTTTATAATTGAACGTCTCATAACATTAACATATAACTTACATATAGCCTATGTAATATGATTACAAAATAGTTTATTAAATGGAATTATTTAACTTTAGTACTAACTTCTAACTGATATGAAGGGGTAGTGTCTATGACATAGTTTCACCCTCCTCCCCCCTTTTTGGAAAAACCTGGCGAGTTGATACTGAGATGGCACCAATGTTTGGTATATTGCTCATATGGTACGAGTTCCTGATACTGTAGACTGCTATGCTCATACGCATAATATTACAGTTTTTAAATGTCAAATGTTTTGTAATTGTGAACAATAAACTGCAACACAGCACATATCCCAGTTTTCTGGAGCGACAACGGCTGTCAGTTCCAATGTTGTTATCTCCTGAGTTTGACTGTGCATCGCTGAACCACACGTTTGAATTGTTAGTGATATCGCCTCCTGAACTTCTCTAGAAGCGTGGGAAGCCAGCGATTGAACCACTTAGTTGCTGCGACACGTATTACATGTCGACATTCGTGTGGCGCGGCAAAATATCAAACAGCACAGTGCAAAAAATATGTACGCGCAAATAAAATGCCACTATATAGCAAGTGATATAAAATAAAATATCGTTATCCAAACACTATGTTCCAGAACGTAGTTGGGAATATGGTAAACAAAACTACTAACGAATACAGAACTATATTTCTAATAACTTCTTCGAATACAATACTGCAATCTACACGCAAAAATGTTACCCTGTAACGATCAAATCACGGGCGAAACAAACATTTATGATTTAATAAACTCAAAGTTGTATTGTAAAATACAAGACAAGTAACTATTGGGATCTTATAACAACTCTCAAAGAAAGGAGATAATTTTTTCGTTATTATAACTGCAGTTATTCTGACATCTTGATGTAGATTTTATTGGAAAATGAACGAGCCGACGACAGTAATTATTGCCATCCGCAGAAGATTGTGCTCGAGAAATAGGAAATTATATCTTCAGTGACTATGTATATATGTAAGACGTCTACATACAGGTGATTATTGACACATGTTTGCAGCGAATATTTTAAATAAATTGTGTTAAACGTAAAAAAAAACTGTTGTAGATACATAATACTAACACGTCATTATTAGTTACACATATTTTAACAGTGTAATAATTCGTGCACTCTTGACCTCTATCCAGAAAATTAAATACGAAAACTGTTTGTTACAGCTAATAAAAAGAAATATACTAACATAGTTTTTACCCTAGGATTAATATATAGAAAAAAAATTATAGATAATGATATTAGACATCCTGAAGTCTTACATACGCAAGCATCAGTAGAAATTCCGTCCAGTGTGTTGACTCGTGTGCTGTTGGTTCGGTTGAACTCTGTTGGAGGCTCCCGGCATGCAATGCGAGGTGTCGTGGGTTTGAACCCAATTAAAATCAAGTTAAAATTAAAAATCATGGTTCATAGGTGACTTGGCAGTTTATCCGACTTTGCACTGTGGAGTTCTCAACGAATCACAACTTGAAAGGTAAACGTGGATATTATTCCTTGCCTCCTGTTCAACGTGTAAGTGGCTCAGCAGACAAACTGATGTCGACGGTTTGAGAATGTTGAGTCCAGTATGAAGGTCTTTGAACCTGTAACAATTATCTTTCAATCAGTGAGCTTAAGTAGCACGTGTTTGTAATTGTTCGATAGTTTGTCAGTTCCTTTCTATTCCCCACAGTCTTGACATTTCCTCACCAGTTCCCAGTTGAACAATAGAACATTTATTTCGTATCTCCTTTCCTCCACGTCGCTGATCGCTGGTTGGACAGAAAAGTGAAACAACTCCAATAATACTGTTAGCTATGCCTTCACTCGGATGGGTTAAAAACATTTATTTTTGTTACTGGAAGATTAAATATCTCCGTTATGTAGGTTGTTTGATCAAAATGTTCTTCTCCAACTGGAATGTTATCACTTTACTAAAGGTATGCCAACGTGAAGATTGTTTGCTGTGAACAATAAAAGAAAACAAATTAGTACAGCTTTTCAGAAACCAACTTTACTTTGACCTTGGACAGAACCATGAACTTTGCCAATGCAGTTAATCACTTCATGTGAACAAAGTGTGTCAAGGAAATATTCTGCAAGTACAACAGATCGCTTTGGTAAGTCACGTGGCTGTCCATTGAAACACTTTACTTTCTAAAGAAATAGTTGAAACTATACGTCGTAATTTTAAATTTTTTATGGGAATTATTAAAATGGCCAATAAAGTACCACTACATTCATATGAATAACTTAGCAAGTACCAAGTACCAAGTTTGTGTAAGAAAACTTATTTTCTTATTCAAAATGCAGCTTGCAACTGTGTATTTTGATGTGGCTTCTTGTGAGGCAAACAAGTTCTGGATGATTAAACCACATATATTATGTTTGTACATACTGAGAATAATCAACTATTATATTATAACTTGCAGACAGCACCTGACGTACAACTGTGTTTTTGTCAAGTTTGCAGTAAACCTACATAACAACTTTTAGACTTAGTTACAAATTGTTAGCCAGACGTGGTAGAAGAATCTTAAATGTAGGCTATCTAAGCATTTTTAACAATAACTGCTATTATCTATAGTTTGTCTTTTCCTTGAAATCAGTCAACTATAGACACCTCGAAGTACGAATATTGCGAAGCCAATATTGAAATATTCTAAGAACTTCCAATTAAAACAAAAATGCTAACCTGTAAGAGGTATACAGACATATTGTTTAAATTTTTCCTACACTCACGTGAGCTGTTACCTACATATTTACCTAAGACCTTTACCTATATGTTCGCTCTACAGCAGGTATGGCTTAACTGACCGAAGTTCATGGGACTATACGAGGTACTTAAAGGCAGTCGTAAATATTTTAATAACAGCATTAATTACGTAATCTAAATTAAAATAAATAATAACCAACCTCTCTGGGAGAGACAATAAAATTATGCAAACAAGTTATCCCGAATTGTTAATTTTGAGGCAGAAAGAAAATAAGCGAATACAGGAGATAACACTCACAAGCTTTGTGAACAAATTTCTTGATTTCTGAATTCATAAAAAGAGGAAAACAAACGGTGTAGATATGCAGATCTCACGTGTAAATGCACAACACTGCAGAGAAACGTGTTTGTGTATTTCACAGCAAGCAACAAGACAATGTTCGTAGAAATATCGACAATTATATACCTAGAGGAGGGATGGAAACTCGCAGTATAAATATTCAGTAAAAACAGTGCATACACAACTATACGTGGAAACAAATCGATGACGCAGAAGTTGTTGTCGAGCGAGAGATAAACAGTAGCTGAATATTTCGTAACAAGTATTGGGATTTTTAAATTCAATTATTATTTTCTTCACTTTCGGAATGTTTCCCTCGTATTTCTAACTGAGTTTTTAAATAATAGTTTACTGGATAGTTTTACTTACAGTGATGATGAGAAAGTCGAGGTATTTTCATAAGCGAATGAAATATCGGTGGTTTAGTAAACAGTCTAACTATATCTTCTCTGCAGTTTAATACAAGTAAGCTGGACTTCCCTTTCAAGATTATGAATGTGTTATAACTTATTGTTGGGCTGGAAAAATATGAAGGTATTAAAATATTTCTCGAAGAAATATGATTGCACAACGGAGTAGAATAACGATAGTTTTATCATTTGAGAGAACTAGATCCATAGATTAAACCATACCTAAGTCTGTTATCTTACTCTAATGATTTCGTAACAGAATAGGTGTGAATACAGAAGTAAACGTACCACACGCGAAGAAGATTACTCGAGCCGCAATATGATGAGAAGAAATTATTGGTAGTTGTTTTTAACTGCTTATGAGGCACAATAGCCAGCTGGCGACAACTCCTACTAGCTATGGTGGAAGTATTAGTGGCGTGAATTGCGACCATCTGTAACTGGCCTAATTGTTTCTGTCACTGTAGCTATATCAAAGCTGTCTGGCAAGTGTTTGGACGCGCTGTGTTGCAAAAGAAGTGGATTGCCCCTTCAAAGTCCTGTGTGGCGAGAGTATCGCAGTGGGACAGCAGACGGCGAGATGGGAACATGGCGAGCTCTGTGGTCGGCGGACGGCGAGATATTCAGGGGTTTGTTTATGGATGAAGCTTCCTCCCTCGTTCGCCTCCAATCCGCACCGAGTGCAGACTACCCCTCTCCTTCCCCTCCCTGCACTGGGCCGTAAACCAGTACCGTGGATGTCACTCATCCACCCACACTCAGGAACCCCCTCACCCCTGCCCTGCCATCAACCTGCACTACCAGCTGGATACGTAGGACATTCCCTCCCTCTTCAATCTGTGGATGCTGCATGCACGGCAAATTAAATAAATAAATAAATGAAGCGACACGGTGAGTGTCCATGCCTGGACAGCGGCTTCAATCACACGGCAGAGTAGATTGCTTCGTGCATGTTGTGCAGCTACGAGTCACTTGTATTCATGTTCAGTAGTGATACTCACATTTCACCTTGATACCGTCACATATATACACGTCGTCGTTCTGAGTATTGCTGGCCATCTTCGGAGGAGTGACATTCCATCCTATATGACTGAGTCCTCACACGAGGGCTTCATCCTTGCCTGAGACCAGCAGAATCACAATAAATAATTCAATACACGAAGATTACGAGTTCATAGAACATAAATAAATGCCCGATGATTTTCAAATTTTACTTTCTACTGCGATGCACAAATAATATACACGCCACAGTTTAAAATGAAAACACAGAATGAACTACAAACATACGTATCAAGCGACTTAAGTAAATACTAGTGCACAGAATTGGATAACAATCTAAAAACGGTTCCTCTTATACATACATCATGTTATTGAAAATGTCCAAACAGGCACATTTGGAAAACTAAATACGATATGACCAAGAAGAAATGTCTCAGATATCTCATGTGCTCGAGCAATGTTGTAATGGCCAGCAGGTAAAACAAAGTTTCTTAGATAAATATAACAAGACCTCAGCGTACCTAATTGTATTCTTGGCTATATTGTTCACTTCAAACAAGCCATCCATGGGGCATGTTTCATCTACAGGATACGTTTGCAGTCACACAGATAAAATGGTTTTAAATTTTTTTTGTCTAAATAATTGAGAAGTTTAAGTCATTAAAAACTATTTTCTGTGTACTTACATAGGTACTCTGAATTAGCGAAGTGTTTTTATTGTGAATTATTTATTTCTGTAATTCAGGTAGTTTTTACTACTTCTACGAGTAGGAAATAGTAAACTAACCGCTTCCACGCACACTTACATGTGAACTGTGAAATGTTTATTTTTTTTTAAGTTGCGGCAGTCATATTTATTTTAACGGCTTAAAGCAGAGCCGTGCTTAGTGCTGTTGCAATTATAATTACGTTTCAAGTGTTAACAAAATTCCGAGATATTGAGGGTATTTTATGGTTTCGTTGAAAATGGTTTAATTTAGCAGGCTATATATACAATAACTCTCTTTATTTACTTTTACCGTAAATGTATATTGAATTACTTAGAATCCAAACTAATACCGATAAAAATTTACGCGGAATGATAGAATTTATCGCGTTACCGTAGTTGTACTCACAGTGATCGTAAGAAGCAATTTCAGAAAAGATGACTGTTAGTTTACCTTCACTAAAGTATATACTTATAGCTGTATTAACATTAAATTGTATCCGAAAATATTAAAAATTAAACTCAAGCGAACCGTGTAAATAAAATTACTCATATCACGCTATTATTCACGAGTTACCTATTATTAACATTTACTTTTGATATTTGTATGAATAATTATTTTAATGAGAGATTCTGTGCTTATTTTAATGTTTTGTAAAATTCCCTCATTATGAAGCTTTCTCCAGGAAGTTTTTTCAAATACCAATAAACATTATGTAATGGGATAAAATGTAAGAAATTAATTTAGTCACGTGAACGACCTTAGGGAATGCTAGCAGCCAGAGCTTAGCGACAGAATTAATATCTAAATATTTGTCTCGTTTTACGAGTAGCGGAGGCGTGCAGGCAGAAGTGAATGGCAAGGGAAGGAGGTGAGGGGGAGGGGAATAGAGCGCGCCATAGCATAGGAATCAATAAGAGCGGCTCGCACGGGCATTATAGCAGAGTTCATAGCCAGCGCGTCGTTACGTTAACGACCACGTCGTATCGAAGGAAGTAAGGCTGCAGCCCACAGCTGCACGACCATCAAATATTTAATAAATTCCAGCTGCGACCACACACACAGACCCTAGTAAACTACCCCTCTCCCTAACCACCCTAAAAATTCCCATCACACCATACCCTTAATTTACTTTATAGACGGAGAAATATACTCCCTTTCTTTTATTTTACCTCCCCGCCATCTTTGTTAACGGCCCCTAGCAGCGCCTTGTTGTAATGCGCCGCGCCAAACTCTTGGGCGACTATATTATCATATAAGTTGTAATGGCGATATGATGGTCTCTACAAGGTAGTCACCTGGCTGACTGGCGCCCGAACTGCGTGCAGCAGCAGCAGTTACGTTATTTCTCACAGACCAGTAAATGTGCGTCCACAATAAAAGGAAACACATTTCAAACTACTTCTGGTTATGATTTTTAAGACATCACACACGTTGGAAGAGTTATTTTAAAGATCTAACTTGGCTCAAATCTGCTTGTTCAGACAGCTGTTTCTCAAGACGTATGTACAAGATTCGTTCGAAATGGAGGTTTACAGTTACATTGGACTTTGCTACAGATGCACGTTCAATATAATGATGAGAGTCGCAGCATATCTCCGTATAGTAAAAACGTTAGGGCGGGAGCACTGCTCGCGCAGTTAGGACTTTGAGCGTAGAGGCGATATCACAATACACGGGCCGGCCAGCGTCGCTAGTAGCGCCTCATAGAGTTTCGCCACACACACAAACACAACTTCACCAGGCGGTCGCCTTAAAGATAATACATGAGACTGTATACAATGATGTATTAGTGAACGATAGCTCATTTATCTGGCTTCGGTACGAGGAGAGCAGACGTGGTAACTGGTTTGCTAGTTGACAGTTGGTTGTAGGCACAGATTTGTGCGTATAGGCTGTTCATTATAAAATGAGCACCCTGTAGAACTTGTAATTAAATAAAAATATGTTTTATTGAACCAATATATGTTAACTTTTCATAGTGTTGAAACGTTTACAGTGGTTTTTAGTTACCAGGAAGTTTTCATATTAAAAATAGTAAAGATGGCTGCAAAACAGATGAAAGAAAACTTTGTGTAGTGCTCACTTTATCGTGAAAGGCCTATAACTAATATTATATTTATTTCAAGTGTGGTGGTATGGGTATAATATCGTATTCACTTTGTCGTATTACTAAGACTGTTCAGGCAATTTATTATTTTTCAAATTGTACATCGTTATTATGTAAACTTAGGTAAATATAACCTTTGTATTAAAATGCAAAATTTACTTATTTAAATTGCTCTTAAAAGTAAAACAAGATGATGTACATTATGTATTTTCAATTTCAACTAAAATATAAATAAGGAATCGTAACCTATTAATTTATTGTTTTTCGTTTTATTGTGCGTTTTAGTCCCCATGGACGAGCAGGTTCTTGATGGCAGAAAATTTGGAATAAAATACAGTATTGGGGAAATAGAAACTGGAGATATCCTAGCAGTCGCCTGTATTGACTTATTAAACACTTGGAGACAGAATTAAGGATGGCCTGACCGGGAATCAAAGCCAGGATCTCTCATAAGAGAGTTCGGTGTTCTCATAATTGCAGCATGTTGCTGATGTACTGGATGAAAGGAAATTATCAGCCCAAACTCCGGCAGTTGATTCCTCACATAAAGTAAGAAGACACTTTATGGTGCACTTTCAAGACAAGTGGATAACAAGGGAGGCATGGGACTATGAAAAACTGAGTTTAAAAATAGTAGTTTGCCAAAATATTATAAAAAATAAGTTAGGAGTTAAATTATAGTTATGTTGGTATATTAAGTGTTATTGGGCTCTTGAACCTGTAAAGTGTTCAACCTTCAAACCTTCTCCTTTCATAAAAATAGTGGGGTTGGCTACCCTCATACTGCATTAAAATACTTTTCCGCCAGGTTAAGTGAACATTTAACGCTATATGTTCGAACATAAAATCGCAAGGAACAAAAACGGACTTCTTGTTGTAAGGTCCTAGAAAGCACAGTTTACCAGAAAGAATGCGCACTACTATTGCTATAACAATAACACAACGCCTGGTATGTAGACAACAAGTGCTACGTCTGCCAAGGAATAGCCTTGTACGCGCGCCGCGCTCTCAGGAAAATGCAACCTGTAATGCAGTTGTTATGTGTCACAAAAGCCATCCAAGTAAAGTTCAAAAACGTAGACGTGACTCGGTTAATTTGGCAACCATTTGGTTGAGCAGCATTTGTACAAAACGTTTTTTTTTTCCAAGGGAAAAATCTATGTATTTTAATAAAGAACATAACGTCGCGTGAGTACTAAGTTATAAAATGGTTTATTAATTTATTTAATTCGCTGATCAATTGAAAATAAGTGCTATTAAAAGACAATTATGTAACACATGTTTTTTTTTTTTACATTCTGTAAAACTGCTGAAAAACCAAATTTATTGCCAAATTTAGTCAAATGAGCCTAAAGTTATTTTATTTAATTTGTATGGATTTTGCTTTGCTTTTAAACAACTGCATTACAGGTTGCATTTTCCTGAGAGCACGGCGCACGTACAACACAATTCATAGATGGAAGTAGCACCAGTAGCCTATATACCAGGCGTTGTTTTATTGTTATAACAACAATGGTGTGCATTTTTCTTGTAAACATTGTATTCTAGGACATCACTACTAGAGATCTTTGTTCCTTACAATGTACTTCTCGAACATACAACATTAAATTTTCACAAAACATGATAATAAATAATTTTATACGATATTAGAGTAGCCACCCTCTATTACTTTCATATAAGAGAAAGATTTAAATACCGCCGGTTTTCCCCGTTAAATATATCAATAATCCTTAAAAAGTAATTTAACTGCTAGTATTTTAATTATTTGACAAAAAAGTTGATTAAAACTCTTTTTAAGGGTTCATGGCACCATTAATATTCCCTCGTCTCGAAAGTGCATCGTACAGAGTCAGCTTACATTTACACAAGGAATCACCTGCAGAAGTAAGGCTTATTAATATATTTACTTCCTGTACGTAAGTCCACGACTAGACATACTTATATATCACACATTATAGTTGTTTCAACACTACAGTGGCAGAGAGAGTTTTATTTTTGTTTTATCAAGTCTTCAAATAATATTACTAAAATGTTTTGCTTCTTACTAAGTATATAATGAATTATCTATTGCGGCTCTATACATATTCCGGCTCATTGTAGACTGGCTGCCATAGAAACTTGTATATTTGCGGTAGCTTGTAGTTTTTGTGTGGGTAAAGGCAAGGTATATGTTAGTTATCGCCTTATATATTGTTTTAGTTGAGATCCTAACAATTATTGAGATATACTGTATACATAAAAGGAAGTTCCTCACTCACTCATCAACGCACTGCCTAAACGCTGGACCCAGATACGTGACATTTTATAGATTGTCTTCCCCTCGCACTGTAGGCACCCACCAAGACGGGATTTTCAGAAACTCGAAAATTTAGGGGATGAGAAGGGTTTTCAATATATCCTCTATAGCGTTTAAACATGTTGAGATATCGCAGTGGTTTTTGCTTCAGAAAGAAGCTTATGTATATTACTCAATTTTTTGATTTTTGTAAATTCTAAAATTAAGAGGATGAAAAGCCGTAAAATGTGTTTTCAATCAACCCTCGATAATATTTAAAACCAGAGAAATACAGAACTGATTTTTACTTTAAAATAATTCTTACACATGTATCTAAAAATAATTTCTTGGTTTTTTAAGTTAAACCTCTAAGGCGATAGAGTAAAACGCGGTTTCAATGAATCCACTAAATATCTTAAACCAGTTCAGATATCGAGAGGATTTTGACTATAAATGAAGCTTACAAACAATCTAAAAATTTATTTTCTGATTTTTTAAAATTCGGCTATTTATGAAGCGGAATGTTGTACAAGATTCTAGAAATCTCAATAAGCAATCATGATTAAGAAGCAATAATTTAAATGTTATTAGGTTTTGCTGTCATACTGATACAAGGGCTTGCATTTTATCTACATTTAATTAATTTAATAATTCTGACAACTTATCTTGGAACACTTGTTTGGGAAAACGGTAGGAGGATTTGGATTTGAATCCCGTGTAATACAAGGATAACTGCAATGATATTACACACGCACATATTATTGGCAGCTGGCAGAAGAGGTAATTTTCTACTTGAAGTGTACAACAACGTTGTTAAATGTTAAAATAATAGTGGATGTAGTCGTGACGGAGACAGTTGAGTTGAGATATTTGGACAGATTATAGGCTGTAAGGAGTTATATGAGGTAGATATGGAGCAGCAACTGGAATGAAGATCCGAGAAAACAGGAGATCTCTGAGAAAAGTCACCGACCTGCGGCGTCACGAATATCATGTGAAAATCCAGTTGACGGCCAGGAATCGAATCCAGATAACAATAATATTTAAAATAGCTGACGAAGCAACGACGGTACAGCTAGTGTTATGTATAACATACATTTTATGAATTGTCTGTTTATTTTTTATCCCAGTACACTTGCAATAGACCATATATACTAGAGGAAATAAATACAAACACACACACGCACGCGAGCGACACACATATATACATACATACACGTTAAAGTAAAACACCAACTTTTATATTAGTTTTCACATACACATATGACTTGATCAACTTAAAACTTGCCCGTTAAAAACGTCAAGAGGAGGAATGAAACACTGAACTTGTTTACATATCTGTGCAAAGATGAATTGAACTTCTTATCCTAATATTATTTTGACGATTACAAAAAATTTACTTTCCAGTGTATGTGAATTTAGATACTTTATGACTTTAAACCAAATTTGAGAAAATTGTTTTTAATTAATTTTTATTAGAACATGTCTTGTCACATACATTATAAAATTACATAATTACCTTCCGGAAACATATTAACTCGTCTTGTTATCATTATGATCGCTATAATAAACTAAATTACCTCCGTAAACATAACTAATAACGTTGCACGCCTGTTCTTACTGCCAATTTATTGCAGCGAAATCTCAACTAATTAATAAAATTAAAGCTATATTACTTTTTGGGAAATCAGATGCAGTTTAGGTTAGCAAGGCCAGTTGTATCTGACGAGATTGTTTGGAACTCTATATCAATATTGGTGGTTGAGTCCTCAGTACAAACTTCCTTACGTCTGCTGCAATGATAAGAATACTAATATGTTAATGTAGGACTCTTTAGCACGCTTTATGTAACACATAGAAAAGTTAGAAAATTAAGAAAATAGATCGTTAGGTTTAATTCTATTGAACAATAAAAATTGTAGTAACATTTTCCTTTAATAATTCACACTCTGATGAATTACAAGTTGATTCCACATTTCATGTCAGTTCATAACGAAAAAAATAACTCCGATTTTTTTACACTTTTGAATAAAAATAGCAGTTATCTTACGATATTGAACCTAAAACGAAATTATGTTCCACGTCTTAAACTGTTAATGGGAACATTAAATTTTTTTACAGCCATTCAGGAGTTAATACTTCCTGCCCTCTTTCTTTTCTAGGTAGAGTAAAAATTCGGATTTTTAATTACTGTAGGATATAAACGCAACGGCGGCTGTGCGCCAATCCACTCATATTACACCACGCTCAAAGTTCTTGACTAGTTTTTTAATTTAAAAGCCTTATGTTTTGAAATAGTAGCACCGCCCCCCCCCACATATAATAGAGACATATAATTTATTTTGTGAAATGGAAAAGCAATGAAAAATTAAGTGTCTTTACAATTTAATTTTTAATCAAAGTTTTTGTAAATCTCTGAATTTCAGTACAGAAAAGTGAATGTTCTGACAGCCGAACTTTAAAGACATATACAATTAACTAAATGGCATAAATCTATTTATGTAAACAGCGTGAGTGAAGATGACCGACGAACACTGCGAGATTATCTCTTAAAAATGTAAGGAGAAATTTTAGAGCAACTATTTATTTAAGTTAAATTATAAATTAAGGTGAACTATTAACCCCCAAATATCTTGTATTCAGGTGTCCTAATTTCACTGGCCTATGTGAAATTTTTAAATGTTTGTTGTAATGGGAGTTTACAATAAGAATATATTGGTTTGTGGACATACGCCATTGTTCATGTATTGCTGATCAAACTTGTGTTGAATGACAAAGTACAAAAAAGAAAAAAAAAGCAGACATAAAACACACAAAAAAAAATCAATCCCAGAGGAATTTTGGCTGTTTTTTAAAACTATCGAAAGAAATCTAAGGGTACAATTCAGTCGAATATCGACACAACACCCAGGTACAAAGGCAGACACAAAAAGAACCAGTATATGATGTGTCGTTCATTGTTTTAATTAATTTTTGTTGCGCAAGGATTTCTCGAAAATGGTTCCCGGGCATGCTCAGTTTTCCTAAAGAATGTGATGACACTGCCTACCAAATTTTAGGTTTATAAAGTCTTTATATTACAAAACTCTAGCTGTTGAATCCGAGCTTCCTCTCAGATACTTGATTAATTAATAACATTTGAAAATTCCAATTTTTTTTTTGCAGGCTTACGAGACTTACGAGAAATATGGGAACTTGATATATTTACTTGGTAATTTTTTATTAGGTTTAGCTTGGCGGAGTTTGTCGGTCATACACACAGTATATATATATATATATATATATATTTATTATACAGATTTTTTGTGCCACTCAACAGCCGAGGCCAATAACAGAGTGACACATACAAAAAACATATAACATTACAAATGACATACAAAACACAAAACATTTCAAACGACATACAAAAATGGGATTATTACACAAGCAACAGTAACACAAACACATAGACCGACAATACTAACACAAAAAAACACAGGAAGAGGAAAGACATTAACAAAAAGAGGGGGCAATGTACCGCGATAATTATCTATAACCAACCTAGGCAGAGGTTAACTGTTTGTAAAGAAAAACAGATTCAACTGTTATAATGTCTTGCTAAATTTTGGGATGTGATTTTCCTTCCAATGAAGGGATCAAACTCACTAAATATTTATTATACATTAGAACACATCGTTTAACTAGGTCCATTTCTTTATTAGTTGTACCAAAAGTACCACTACTTCTATGGTTGTAATTTGGAACTCTGAGACAGATATATTTACTAAAGGCAGAACATGAGTGATATGAAAGAAATGAATTGATTAGAAATAAAGCATCATATATAGATCGTCTTGTTTCTAAAGTGTGAGTTTTGAACTTTTTTAGCTCACTATTGTATTTAAAGTTAGAATTATTAGCTGGGAACCTGTTAAATATAATCTTTGAAAGAACAATGCAATGGGAGTGCATGACTGGATTTATTTACTTGGACATACTCCATTGCGAAATATATGACTGTCAAAAGGAAACTAAAAAAAATAATACAAGAAAACATAAATAAGCAGAGTATGCATTAGTCATCAGGATACATAACCAACATGAAATTCCAAAACTGGAATCTGGTCAGATAAAAACAAGGAACAAACAGAAAATAAAAGAAATAACAAGAATAT
>PNEQ01067607.1:0-28065 GCA_003012365.1 Medauroidea extradentata | reverse complement strand
TGAATCACCAGAAAATGGGCAAACTTCCAGCACAACATGTTCAAACTTCCATTCTTCATTGACAAAATGTACTGTAACACTTATAAAGTCATCTCTTGTGCGTGATGTCCAAATGTCACTCGTTACAGATAGAGCATCAGCTACAGAAATTATGCTAGAAATTCTTACCTTGATTTTTTCAGCCATTTCTGGAATGATTGTTGTTGCGAGAACTTTCCTTGAAACCATTTCATATCTGTCTTCAAAATGAGAGATTAATCTATAAAAACCAACATCTTCCACAATACTCAGAGGCTGAAGATCAACACATATCATTTCCGCAATCTTTTTTGTTATTTCTCTATCCTATGGGCTTCCTTTTGCAAATTTTTTCTTTTTGTTTAAAACTTCAGTTAAGGTTATTTGTTTGGTTTTGGTTGGTCGGCTGTCTAGGGTAGATGAACTTGCTGAACATCCCGGAATAGCTAGACCTAACTCTTCTGTAGGCCTTTCAGCATCTGAAGACTCATAAATTTCAGAATGCCGCCGTTTTAAATGTGTCCGGAGATTTGTTGTATTAAAGCACGTGGCCTTATCACCACCACGTGAAATCAAGGTGTGACACAATAAACACTCTGCCTTTGGTGAGTGTGCAGCCGCAGTTTTAAAATATTCCCATACATCACTGTTGTTTGTACGCTTATTCATCTTAAAACTTTGAATTCAATGAACAAATTTACAAATGAGCTGGCAATTTATTTTGTTATGAAATGTTTTTTTTCCTACACGAGTCTTTTACATTGCAAGGCTTTCACTTTAGGATAAAAGTTAAAAATGTTCCACAACTAAACCAATTTAGAAATAAAAAAATACGTAGAAAAATAAGTTATAATTTACTGAGATTCATAACCTACGCATCTGCAAACAGCAATATTTTGGTTCGCGTTTGTTATTTGTCCGCATAGATGTAACGTTAACGTGCGAGAGGAATCCAACACCCATAAAAAAGAATGTAAAGTAACAGGAACAGCAGTGACAATCTTTGCGTGGCGATAATTTGAACTAACGTTAGTAGTGTTTGTGTTTGGTATGAGTTGCCACGCGCATCACATGACACATATCTGAGCAGTTGAATTAAAATGGCGGCACATGTTTGTTTTATTTGCATTTCCCCGACGTTTGCAGTTGCATTTGTAACGAGGTAATATTAATATAATTCAATATTGTTACAAATGATGCCAGTTTCAGAGGATTGCCGTAATTATAAGTAAAAATCACTCCATTTATTATAAAATGAAGTGTGTGTGCATTTTTTGTTCGTCTCGGCTTTGTGCAAGTCCGTTACTAGTTACTGCAATTAACGGTACAGTAGAGTCCACAAGTTCAGGACAGTATCGGTTTGCACAAACATCGGTTTTAAGCGAGTACATCGGTATCGGTAGCTAAGTAATTATCGGCCGATACCGATACATAAACGACTACATCGGCACATCCCTAATTTCTAAGGCACAATTCAGACAGTGCTATTAAAATGTCTTTGAATGTTTCCTGCAATGGGACAGAATGACAAACTGTATTATTGTGGGCATACGCCATTGCAATATTATGTCGTCCCAGAAATCTTAGAAAGAGACAAAGAAAAACAAACAACTTGACTAGTCAAGTGTTGACTACAGCCAACTCTGCTTGTTTTCTCTTTTTTTTTATATTTCGTTGTTTGTTTTTCTTTGTCTCTTTCTAAGATTTCTGGGACGACATAATATTGCAATGGCGTATGTCTACAATAATACAGTTTGTCAGTGCTATTAAAGCAGCGCTGCTCGAGTAGCACGGCCCTTGCAAGTGGCCCATTCGTAAGGCATGACTGAAAACAGCCATTCCAATGCCACTACAGCAGTCACATTCTTCAGTGGTTGATGCAGGACGAAGAAGATAATGAACTTCTACAATTGTTATTGAAGCCAGTCAACAAGAATTGTGATGCACATGACATGTTCAAATCAAGACACAAAATGAGGATTCCATACAGTTCTTATTAAAATACACTTAACGAAAGACGACAGAAAATTTCAAGATTTTCTATGCCTCACAGTTTTTTTATGTCAGGGTGCTAAAGACTAATTGTGATACTGCCACACTGGTCATTACATAAGTTGAGTGTTAGACCAGTTTGGTAATGGGTATGGCTAAGGGATTATCTACATCACAAGAGTCTAGTAAATCAAGCAGTGTACCGGGAGAAGCTGTAGATTTTGATAAAAATATCTATAGGCAAGCAATTTGTTTTTCTGTTGTATATATCTAATCAGTTATAAGGCCAGATGTACTATTTGCTGTTAAATAAGCTCAGTCGTAGATGCAATGAGGCTAGGATGAATGATTGGTGTAATATGCAGTATGTATTTGGATATTTAAAGAAAACTAGCAGTCTGAAAGTGTTACTATGAAACTGGAAATCAGGTATAACTGTTATATTTTGTTGCCTTTGCAAATTATAGGATTGGTCGAAAATCTTACATTGGATATGGCATTATCTTAGCAAGAGCAGCAGTGTCTTGGAAATCCAAGAAAAGAGTGTGCACAGTCCATTGTCGAGGTAGAATTATTTTATGACAGAAATTACTAAAGAAATGGCATGGCTAAGGAATCTATTGAGTGTACCGTGGTAAACTAAGTTTATCCGGTACACCATGCATTGTAAGATGAGATAACCAAGGGAAATCTGCAAGGTACCAATTGACTTGATATTTCATTTTGTAAGAGAAAGTGTAACAGAAAATGATAAAGTTTTAGTATGATTCTACAAACCAAAACTTAACAGATTTGTTTACCCAAAACACTGAGTGGTGTTAAAATTCCAGAAGTGTAAGGAAATTGAGCTCCTTTCTTAGTAAATGTACAAACAAAATTCAAGTGGAAGTGCTGTAAGTCAGTCCACATTTACTTTTGTGTTGAGATTAGTTTTTGTGAAGATTGACATACTGTAGTATAGTTATATCTAAGAAAAATGGGAGAAGAAAGCTGTAATATTTTTTATATTGTAAGGACTACAGGTAAAGGATATAATTTGTGTGCTTCACTTACATTGCTCTATCAATGGCCAAGAAGTGAATTCCATGTAAATACTGAGAAAGCCAGAGAGGAAGGGAAGGAGCTCTTGGAGAAAAATGTTTACATCCACAATATCATACCAAAACACCATTTTCAGAAAATACTCAGTAAATAAACAGGACAAAGAAACTGAAGGAAAGTATTCTTCACGGGTCCTGACACAAGGATTCTGTGTGTGTACCTACCTGTCAGTCAGAAGACACCCTATATATTTACAGATACTCATCATAAAGGGTTAAAAATTTTTAATTTTTTGGCAGCTATGTTTTGAAATGTTCCAGAGAACACACAAAGAGCACATGTGGTACTTGAACACATCTGCTCAAGTGAAGCAAATGGTGGAAAACTGCAAGAAATTAACCGACAAAATTAAAACCACGCAGGTCATGGTATGTACTGAGAATAAACATAATGTAGTTTCTAAGTAATGACACTTTTTTGGGAAAGAAGATAGAAAAAAAAAACTCCAAACACCAAAATCATTATTTAGATCAGAAATAAAATGAAAACTATATTTGCTAGATGTTGAATTCCATAATTACCCTAGTCAAAACTAATGATGCCAACCATTTCACATAATGAGAACTTCAGTAGTTTGCCAAGGAATGTGGTTTTAAAAATCATGCAGTCTTTAAAACACAGTTCTGCATTTGTTTTTATGAGAATTTCAAATAGCAGCACACAAATACTGCTTCTAGATGAGTTAGAAGCATTTCAAATGTAGTATTCTAGCTAAGGAAAAAGTCACAATGCACAAATACATATATTATTATAAGTATCGCATAACGTACAGTCAAAATTTAAACATTCAAATTGTATCGAAGTTCTGTATTGTACAAAAAAAATTTAATTTTCAATACAGTTTGTTCTGATGAATGTTCAAGCTTATATATCTTCAAACACAAACTTAGTTAAATAAAATAAAATGTTATTCACTGCATGGAATGATCATTCTCAATATCTCAATACACAATAACAAATACGTACAAACCTCTGCAAAAGTCCTAAAGCATTTACTACATCCTGTTCACTTTTTAAACACTTTGAGAAGAATGACTGAAGTTCTACTTCAATTTCAGACACATTGCGTTTGAAGTCCATATAATCAGAGTTGAAATCAGTTTCAAAGAACTCCAGTATGTTGTATGATTTTGATGATATCTTTTTAAATAATTTATTAAATTTCAGCACAAAAGTGTTCATGTGTTCAATTGCACAAGTTTCTAACAGTGAGTATGTCAGCACTATGTTCAAAACATCAGTAATCTGCAAAAAAAATTTACAATATTAAACATTATTTCACACAATTATTACTGTTGCACCATAAACATAAACTAATTAAGTATTTGTGAAAAACAAACAAAAAAAAACAGCAAGGCAAGCATAAACACATGTAATGTACATCAGAATAAATCTAAGGTTACCTAAATTTTTGTCTACATCCTGCAATTCAAAAATTCTCCCTCCCAAAATTTGTTTGGAACAGCATCAAGTTCTAGCAGTTTTTCCCTGTGTCATATGTGTATCCAACGCATATGTGTAAATACTGTCATACAGCTGAACTAGTGATTAATATTCCTGGCACCAATTACAAACACAAGGAAAAAATTATACCCACAAAAATAATGAAAGCACCAGTAACCACTTTCAACTGTCATCAATCTAAACACTGCACCTTGAACAAAAATACTATTCCTAATTCATTACCTGCATTTGTAGTATTACACTGTAGCATTTATGCAGGGCTACTGCCACTTGTTGCAGCGATATATGGGATTTGATTTTGGTCACCAACACACTTCAAAAGTTCCAATTTCTTTTCCTCTACACCCAAATACATAGTTCCTGCATTTGGAATTTCTGTTTCCACTACAGTTTACTTTATATAATTAGCCACTGATTTTCCTTGGCTTAACTCGCTCATTACAGATTTCGCTGCATTTTCTGACTCAATTTGGCAATACACTTTCTCCTTTTCATTGTTAAACCCTACCCCACCACAATTTCTTTTGATTCCAAAACAATTTTTATAAATTTTTTTGTTTGATGCTGTTTTGGGCTATTAGCTACTTTGTTTCAACAAATGTCTCATGTGAGAATTTTAAATGTTTGTTGTAATGGGAGTTTACAATTAGAACTTATTGGTTTGTGGACATATGCCATTGCTCATGTGCAATGGCGTATGTCCACAAACCAATAAATTCTAAATGTCTCATGTATCTCTGTTTTGGGATTTTTAACCTAATATGTTGTCCTGCCCAAAACCTTTCCACATTCCAACTGATGTGAGTTACTTTCTGTCTGAATCAAATCAATTTTTGTTATTGTGTTCTGCCAACAACTTTAACATTAATTATAGATTACTTGCTGGCATGATCACAACTTGAAGTATCCAAAAAATTTAATTCAATCAAAGTTACCAAAAATCCACTGTCCCTATTCCAAAACAAAAAAAAAAAAAAAAACAAAACAAAAAAAAAACCTTCAACAAAATTAAACTTACATTGTTTTCCTTTTGACTAGAAGCATTCAGAATTAAATTCTAAACTTAGCAAAACTCGCACCTTGCAACACACAGCATTTCTAGGCACTGAAATATTAATAAATATAAAATATATCTATATCAAATTCTAACTACGTGCGCATGTGACAGACCGGCCTGGCATTAGAATATTTGCTCAACACAAAATGGACGAGAGGGAAGCCACCTCATCACCACAGAGCAGGCCTACCATTTTAACGGATATTTAAAAGTTAAAACGGACAGACGGATAATGTTATTTTTCCAAATAAGAAAACGGGTGGAAAGTTTCCCTACTATTTCACCGAAACTGGTTATAAAATAGTTCAATCTGTAAAAACATTAACAGTAAATGTTTTACTGTATAACACCTACATATTTCACAGTATTATAATAATTTACTATATATATTAATTTCAAAATTTTACAACAAGAATCTTCTAAAAATACTTTATAAAGTATGTAAACTTAAGTTGGAAATATTACAGGATTTTATACTGTTAATGACAGGATTTTGAAAATGAACTTTGTGTCAGCCCTGCCATATAGTGGCAAAGAATTGTCACTCCCACCATCACAAAGCCACAAACATACGTTCTCATACCCATTAACATTCAGGAACCTACTTAGCCAAACATGCGGAAAAGAAAAAACAAAACACAATCAAAAAGAATTAAGGAACAGCTAAAAGGCCACACATTTGTTTTCTTAGTTATTTGGATGCTTTATGTGTCCTCGAACAGCATAACACCTTGGTAGATACACACAAAAGGAAAAGGGAGTAGGAGTTGGCAAGGGCCTGTGTAAGGATGTTCGAGTGTGATAAAATCATAATTTTATATTTTTATGAAATATTGTTAGCTTTGTAGACAGTACTTGTGAGTGCATTTCACTCTTACAAAACAATTTTAGCGCTCATAGTTTTCTCATAACGGGGTGTCAAAGTCAAAATTTGCTTGTTCCGCTGCCATGCAAATAGTGAAAACCAATTGACTTAATTAATCAAAATAATTCTCTGTGAACTTACATCCCATGAGCTATGCATTAAAACATTAAGAAACCCACGACATAATATTTTTAATTTTAAAAAAATTGCAAAAGTACAGAAAAAACTTGCAAATTCAGCAATTTAAAAAAAAAATACAATTCACAGGATTTTTTCAAATGTTTTATTACGTAGCCCATAGTATATTATTTCACGTATGTAAGTCAATTTTCACTATTCACATGGCAGCAGATCATGCAAATTTTGACTTTGACGCACCGTTATGAGAAAACTACGCCAGTTAAAATTGTTTCGTAAGATGAAACTGCACTCACAAGTATTGTCTACAAAACTAACACTATTTAATATAAATATAAAATTATGACTTAATAGCACTCGAACACCCTTAAGGAACCATCCCATCAGTCGCCTGAAGTGACTTCAGTAAACCCTGGGAAACTGAAATCAGGATAACCAGAGCTGGTAATTTAACATGTGGTTTACCTGAATGTGAGACAAGTGTTTACTACTGTTCCACCATTTAAAAATGTTAAGAATCTACAAATTAAAATTAAACTATCCATCCTGCAATACTCTAGTATTTAACTAACAAAACAACATTATTACATCATTCTAATCAACAATCACAACACTTCACTGTACAACCATCTCTCCTACAATATGATGACTACCCTAAAGAAAGGAAACAATAAAAATTTAAAATATACACGTGTGCACTGATTGCAGTGCCACAACATTCAGTATCAACAAGATTTAATGTTATAATACACTTGGTTAGAGCAATCGCCTGCTTGATGTTTACACTGCACTGGTGCACATTTCAAGAGAACACATTATACTGACAAAAATATTGAACTCGCCCCAAATATTGTTTACCTACAGAGAGATGGATGATGAAGGAATTGCACTAACAAATTAAAACTGTAAGTGTGGCTGCATATACAATTTCAAAGCACTCCAACATTATTATTATTAACTGCATTATCAGACAGCTCTATTGCAAAATTGTACAAATTACGGCAAGAACAAAGTGGGAAAGTGAATAGCAATCAACTTAAAGGGCCAATTCTTATTTGAAATTCTTTACTTATTTAAAAACTAGAGTGCCTAATACCATAATACATAAAATAATTTTCCTGAGGATAAATACAACTTTTTTTTTGTAAACTTACAGTTGGACAGCCGTTATATTAAAGGAACCAAGCAAATTTTTATTATTTTTTTTATTTTTTGAGTTATGTAAACCAAGTACAAGATAAACCCTTAAACTTTGCTTATATGAATAGAACCAAGCTCTATGTGCCCTGTGCTATCCTCTGCAGTGCACTGAACCCACCATCACACAATCAACTTAACTTTGCTAGCTGTTTTTCTTAATTTCAAGGATATGTTGCTTGGTTTCATTGATATAAAATCAATTCAGTTATTCTTCACCATATTCCAAAAACAAAACCAAATACAAAACATTTTTTTTTTTTTAGTTAAAAGCTGAAAACAATATTTCCCCTTTTTTTCTCCTTTTTCTTTTTTTGCTCAGGATTAGGACTCCTGTCCCACTTATGCTAAAATCACTACAAGAAAAAACAACTGAAAGTTTGTAAAAAGTTAGGAAAAGTGAAGAATAAAACTGGGGAGAGAAATGTTTTATTCTAAGTTAAATATAACTAGATGTCAACAACAATAATAACGTAGTAATAACGTAAGTTAACACAAAAACAATAAAAAGCACAATAATAATAAAACTGTGAAATACTGACCTGCTCTAAACGTTCATTAAAAGCATCAAAAACTTTGAAAACAAATGTCTCTGAACAATCAAATGGCTTCTCACGTGGGGCTTGAGCCATATTTTTCTTAGTGTCTTGAAAGCATTTGTAGTAGGTTTTGTAAAGTTCTGTACATTCCTGTTAACAGATGCAGAAAAAGCTTACCGCATGACACTTTCCTTAAAGAAACTAGAACATCTAACTAGCAACAATAACAATTCTCTTAATAGTTTCTATGTTTTCTTTCTCAACATGAGACACACCAGAAGAAAGCCATCCATAGCTTTCCTAGTAGAACTGGTATTGATTACTCCCTAACAAATAACAATTTCTGGTTTCTGTTCAATGCCTACCAGCATATTACAAAGAGTGGTACATAAATAAACGAAGAAACACCATTTAAAATGTACACATTTCCAAAAGTCAGTACGGAAAAACTACAAAATAAGAAACTTACATAATAAAATTAGCCAACTTTAAGCAAACATTTACCTAGAATGGAAATGTAAGAGATTTTGGCAGCAGTGATTGTTCTTCAGAAACATGTTACTTCAGAAAATTTTTTCTAAGAGAATTGGTAAAACATATTATATATGTTGCTGTTATTTGATTTTTTCAAGTTGGCTTTGAAAAATCTACAATTTTAAACTGATGTATTTAGAACTGAGTTATGAACCAAGCCCTCGTAAGCATATAGCCATGGGAACCTACAAGGCTTCCTACGACAATTTCATAATAGGCAAAGCTATGGATTGTAATTAGTAGCTGTGTTTAAATAGACATTTTGATCTGTAAATACGAGGTAGTATGAATTGTGTGACATTGACAAGTATACATGCAGCACACCTGGTAGCCATGGTAGCAACTTGTACTAACAGCCAGTGTGTCGATGATCGCCACATCGCATGCGCACGCGGCCTCTCTTTATTGTCAAAAACAATGATTTTGAAAAGTAAGTTTGGATTTCTACTGAGTAATGTTTCACTAATTTACTCAATAACCTGAACTACCACAGTGTTTTGGAATTCACCTGAACTATTAAAATTTGAATGTCACATTTTCTAGACTTGTTCTAACATAATAGAAATATAGAGGAAAAAAAATTAGGGTTTCATTACAATTTTTCTGAAAAAATTGGAAAATTTTTAAAATTCAATATGATATTTTACTTGACACATAATGACTAAATGTTGTAGCTTACAAGGCGAGAAGGAGAGAACTAGACTGTATGATTCTTCATAATGATTATTAGTTAACAAAGCATGCAAAACTGGGGGAGGTATGAAGTCTATTAAACGAAAACATTATTAATGACTCTCTAACTTTTTATTATATATGTACTGTATTTTACAATAAATTAAATTTTTGCAGAAAACACACATCTAAAAACCATCCACATTTGTGATACAAAATGGTACAATAATTTTTTAATGTTTATTTTCTCAAATGATTTAGCTTTTTTTACCTCAAGGAAGAAACAAAATTTTTTCCTCCAAGCACACAAGATTGATTTTTTGGACAATCCCCAAACCTGCACAACAAACTGGAGCACCGGTGCACCAGAAACTATCGCCTAGCATATGACCTGCTGATGTGGGATGTGGGTAAGAGAAAGAAGGTGACATGCAAAGAATATACGAGGGCCTGAAACTAGGAATAGAGGAAATGAAGAGTTAAATTCAGTAACAAAACAAATGTGTGGTCGTGGTTCAAACAAGGAAAAGTATATGTTTACGGAAATGTACAGAACTAGACGTTATGGAACAAACAGGTGTAACTATTGAAATAACTAGGAAGCATTGGATTGCCAAAATACAGTACAAATCTTTATTTTCAGTGCAACAAAAATCTTAATAAAACTAGGCAATTTTTTAAATTCAATTAATTTGTTGCTGATATTGATTTAACTTGTATATACCCTATAAACTAGATTCAGAATTTATATGGTAAATTTAATGTATTTTAAATAATAATAAAATACAGTTAAACCTTCTTAAAATGTTCCCGCTTATGAAATTTTGCAAAATTTTAATTGTTTTAGTAATTTTCATTTTTGTACAAGACATGGTTTGTTAATAGACATAAAATGTAAATATTTTTTACAATAATGAAGATTTTTCTAGATTTCATAGCTTTTGTACAGGTCAAAGTCCAAATTTGCATAAAATTGTTTTATAGAAAAAATAAAAATCAACTGACGAAAGCCCAGTTTACACCGAAAAAATATCAGTAACAATGTCACTCACAATGACGTTCGGAATCCCATGGGTAGCCATCAAGGATCTCATTGCTGTAATAACGCTTTTAACGTCAGTAGATGACACAGGCAACATCTCTAGCTACGTAGAATACGAGTCAACGACGACCAGAAATATTTGTCCCTGTACAGGGCCGGCAAAGTCTACATGTAGGCGTGACCACGGTTGCCTGGTCCATTCCCAAGGGAGGTTTGGGGACTTTGGTGATGCGTGACGAGTGGACTGATAAACCTCACATTGCTGAACTACTTCTTCCACTTCCTGATCGAGGCCCGGCCACCACACATAACTGCGAGCCAAAGCCTTTGTTCAGACTACTCCCTGATGACCAGCATGTAAGGTTCGCAGAAGGTGGTTTTGACCCTCCCTTGGAATGATTACCCCGATCCCCACAGCAAACACCCTCGGTGCAGTGATAGCTCATGCTACCGCCTCACGTATGGCTGGAATTCTGCCCTTAACTTATCACTTTGCCATTTGGTTCCAACCCATAAACAAACTCTAGACATAATGGGATCTTTCTTAGTCATGTCTCCAATGTGGTGTGCTCTGAGGGGGGAGTGTCTAAGGCTTCTAGAAGTAGTACTTCCTTTGGTGCCGATACCCCAGTCTCAGGGGTTGTTCTTGGTAGCCGACTGAAGCCATCCACATTCGCAATACTGGATTCTGGCTTGTACACCAACACGAAATTGTAACCACTTAGCACAACACTCCAGCGAAGCATTCGAAGCGAGAATGATGTTCGGTGTGACTTTATCGGTCGTAAACAGTCCCAATGACGGTTTGTGATCAGTGCGTATTTCAAACGGCCGACCATATTGTCACGACGCTAATTTTCTGGCATTTATTTTTTTTTGTTTTTTTTCTTCTCATCCATACTCGAAATAGGTGGTTAAGTTATTTTGGATTATAATTTTTAAAAGAGTATTCAGTTCTTGGGAAGTCTTCGCTTTACATTTAGGATCGTGGAAATATAGTGTGTTCTCAGACAGTCTCTCAGGTAGAGTTTTTGTTGTTCACTGTTCCTGGTAGCCTGCAGAGTTTGTTGCCACTGCAGTGCTAGTGGATTCTTTCGCGGACAGTGTCCCGGTAGTATGTGTAGGCCGATGGCCTTGTGTTAGGTTGTAGGTAGGTGGGGGGTGTGGTGATGGATGTTTCGGTGTCGCCAGGCTGTCGTGTGCTGTGGTTCCTTCTGGCACTTTCGGCGTGCGGCGGCCTTCCGGGGGCACTGGACACCTCTGTCAACATTCTCCCGCTCCCCTGTCACACATTACCAGCTGTTAGTAGGGCCGACGCACGGGCTAGAAGTGCACTACAGCACATTTCTGTTGTTCCGCTCTTGGACAGTCCCCCCGCCCGTGACGTCAAACGTCGCTGACGAGTGCATGCCCTGTGGGACAGAGAGGGTAGATGTTGCGCCGATCTGGAATGGTCGCTGCTGACCATTCCAGGAAGGTAAATCATGGAAGGTTCTCGAAAGGCGCAACCGGTAGTTATAAATACCTGCCGGCCATGTTTTGGCGGACTTCTTTTGTGGACTTCTTTGGTAGAACTTTTTGTGGGACTTCTTTTGTAGAGCTTTTTAGAAAGGACTTAGGTGATCATGGCGATGCCCCGATGGGCGAGACGACGGCCTAAGGGCCAGATGGCAGGAGTTTAACTTAAGTTTAGTTAGTTTTGTTTATCATCTATTTTATTTTGGTTAGTTATTTAATTTCTAAATTTTACTATGGGATAAGAAGACTTCGTAGCCCTGAGATGGATGAGACTTCGCTGGACAGGAACATCAAAACGATCAGTATTATTTCTTGTTATTACTTTATTATTTATTATTATTATTATTTCCTTTTTAGCTTTCGTGTTCGGTATTTATTGTAATAGTCGTGGATACGTTGCCGCGTGTATTTGTTGTTGGCCAGTACAATCGCTGTTGATTAAATGTTTCAGAGTAATGTAATGACCTTGAGTTGGTAATAACAGAAACCATTTCTTTTGTATAATTTGAAGCAATATCTTTTTAATAATGTAATTTCTGTTCATCACTAATAATAATACATTTTTATAAATTCGAGCTTTAAAATCTTTTTTTCAAATAGTACAATTTTATTTTCATTAATGTAATCTTTATTTTTGTAACGATTTATTTTAATATTTTGTAATAAACTCCAATTATTTGAATTCATTCTTTTATTTCAAGTAGTGGAACTGTAGTCCCCTTTTACATTAATTGATAGCCCCTAATTGCAGAACATGTATCTTGATTTAAATACTTTATTCATAGATGATTATGTTTGACAAGCACATGCGCGGTACAAGATAGGAGACGCAACCCGTATTGGGAGGTTAGTCTATGTTCGATCTTTCTGTACCCCTCGCAATAGATAGTTTGCCAAGTGGAGTTATTATTTTGTTTCAGTTAGTTTGTTGTGCTCTACCATACAATACTTTATGTAGCTAGGCTAGAAGCGGAAAGTCTATCTTTGAAGTGTTCGTTTGTTTTTATTTTACTTAAGGAGCTACATACAGTATGTGTTTATTCCCCAGTGCTGTTTTAATAACTACAGAGTTTATTTTCTCTTTATTGCTTATCGTAATGGTTCAGTCAAATGCTTGTTTTATTTACTTGTGACGTTTATTTGCTTTCCACCTCGTAGTCTTGCGTAGCTTAATAATTCAGATATACTTTCATCCCCCAGTTTACATCTCATTTTACAGTCAACACTTTAGCAACAAACAAGGTGTAACTTAACTAGCAACGCAATGACACGATCCGTCTCCACGTCTGTTTAATTCTATTATTTTTTACTTTATTTATTTTATCACTCCCAGCCTCATGACAAATTATGGTGGGAGTCTCCGGGTATTACTTTCGGCGGCGACTTCTATCCTGACAATATACATAATTGTGGAACTTCTTAACTCCCGCTATTATACTTAATGCCTCTTTGTCAATTTGGGCGTACTTCCGCTCCATCGCTGTCATGGTACGCGAGTAAAACCAAACTGGCACTTTCTTCCCCCTGGCTATTCGGTTGGCTGAGGACAGCTCCAATAGGCCTTTCTCATAAATTTTACTGAGAACATTAACGTAATCTGCGTTAAAAAACTAGATTATAGGAGGTGAAAATTTTAAATTTGTAGTTTATTTGAGGTAAATACAAGCATTTAAAAATTGTGCATTCAAAACGTCCATGAAAACCATACGTCACAACATGGCTGCCATTTCGACGTCATCAGCCGGTGTAGTAGGCCAGCACAGGCCAGCAGTAGCAGATGTGCGAGTGCGATTGTTAAAGAGAGCAACGGTGAAGGGGGAAAGTGAGGGGAGGGAGCCGAAGAGAGCCGAAATAAGCCGAAGATAGCCGAAGAGTTCCGACGAGCGGCAAAGCATCCTCGCACGCTTCCAAACACAGAGTCCCATTCAATAACATGGCAGAACCAATCAATAGGGTTCAAACAGTTTAAAGAGCGCCCCAGTACAAACTGAGGGCAAAGCACCAACTCAAACCTGCATTTAATAAATCAAATATTCTATAATCGATATTTTTTTTAAAGTGTATTTAACATAAGGCTTTGCTATTCAACGAAGTAGGAAAAAGATTTAGGCCAGCAACACAGTTTTTCTAACAGGTATGATTTTAATGTTTATTGTAATTTGTGCTTCATTAAGGTTTTTTTCTGACTGAAAGTAGTGTAGTTAATTGATATTACGTTTGATTGGCTACACATTACAGTGTTTATGTACTGGTCGTACATTTGTGTGGGTACATACATTTTTACTAGCCTAAAGTAAAATTTGGCTTCCTTGATAAAGATAGGCCTAAACTTTTTGTTAACTTCTCGGAAATGTGTGTTAATAACATATATCCATGTGAATTTCTCCAGAACGTTTAAGGAATGTTAAAGTTCAATGGAACTAATGCTATCAATCATCAAATTATATAGTTCCAGTTTTTTTTTTATATAGGCCTGCTGTTAACAATGCTCACATATGCATATAGACCTACTTCGTTTTTCTGTAGCGTATACATGCCAACATTAATTGCCGGGTATTACATTTGTTTTAGGGAAGAGGTTAATGTATCAACAATTTGTTACGTCATGAATTAATAATTTCTAAGTGTAGACTAATGAAGCAAGATTATCGCTATATGGAAACTTGCATTGTGACGGCCTGATAGGACAAGGTTCATTTTAAACCTACTCATTTTTAGACAATGTTTCTATTGATTTGTTGCGTTTATTACAGAAGACAATAACAACCAACCTTGGCCTACTGGAAATATTGCCTGGTATAACAATTGTGTGTGTTCATCATAAGAAATATGCAGCGAAATTATTGTCTCTTGTTAACAGTGTCACAATTGATTTAGCTTCATCGTTGTTTATTATTCAATATGATCTATGACATACATATTTTAAAAACGTCTGCAGTTTCAGTTTCCTGAAAACGGTAATTTTTCGTCTCAGAGTGTATTAAAAGTTTTAATTAATTAATAGAAACTCGTCAACCGATATAAACCCCATGGTGCCTCTCAATTCGGATACTGCGTAGCATTAGTTGTTTTTAGATAACTACATATCATAAATACATCTACCTTCGGTAAATTATCAGACTGGGCTTTAACGTACCCGTCAGACAATGCCATCATATGTTACTGCATGCACGAAGCACAATACGTTAATTTTATACAACCTTTCACCGCCGTTCTGTGTTTTCACTGATGAAGGAACGCAAGTGTTTACGTTTCCATGCCGGTTGATGAAGTGGACCAATCAAAAGCAATTCACAGACACAGCCGCGTCAGCTGTTATTTTCATGATTTTATTTTGCGTAACATTTCTTCTTTATAATTAATATGACATACATTTCAACTACTTTTAAATTTTATGCAACTCTCCCATTCCATACTAAGCCGCTTCTGTGGGTCATAGTGTGCTAGTAAGAAGTTTGAAGTTAACAGAGCCTTCGTAGACTCAAAAGCTGCCTCATGCACTGTTGTCCATTCCCAGTGAGTCTCTTTCTTCAATAACTGATGTAAAGGCTCTGCCACACTAGCCTTGTCCATCAAAAACGAATGGTAAAAATTAAGGAGCCCTAAATATGCCTGTAATTCGTCTCAATTTGTTGGTGTTGGTGCATCGTGGATGGATTGCACCTTGTCTGGGGTGGGCCGTAACCCATGTTGATCCACTACATAGCCAGAAATGTAACTTCTGAAGCCCCCAGAACACATTTTTCTGCCTTGACATGTATACCAGCATCCTTGAACCGCTGGAGTATCTGCAGTACAATGCAGAGCAATTCTTCCATTGATGTGCCCTTCACTAGCACATCATCGAAATAGGGCACAACATTCTCTATGCCTACCAGCAGGTCTTCCATGAATCGTTGAAACTTCCCTGTTGCTACTTGCACCCCAAATTGCAGACAATTCACTTTGAATGCCCTCTTGTGCATAATTATAGTTTGTGCTGTTGCTGCTCCCTCAACCACTCGTAGCTGTTGGAATGCCTGTGCTAAATCGATTTTCGCAAATACTTTGCCTCCCCATATGTGAGCAGTCGCCTTGTTTAATGTATTTTTGTAATCAGCACATATTCGCACCTCCCCATTTGGTTTTAGTACTGGGACAATAGGTGTGGCCCAATCCGAGTATGTGACTGGCGTGCATATCCCTTGTTATACCAATCTTTCCAATTCCTTTTCAATTTTCGGTAGCAGGGTGTATGGTACTGCACGAGGCATTAACCTCACCGGTGCCACACTAGGGTCTACTGGAATCGTATAGGTTTTCCCTTAAATTCGTCTAATTCTTCACTAAATACCTCTGGAAATTCGGAGACTAACTGAGATAGTACCCCCGTCACTTGTCTCACACCTTTCACTTCAATCCCTAATGGCCTCATACAGTTTCGACCCAACAGAGAGCGATGGCTACCCTTGGAAATTATCAATGGCAGCATGCATCTCCGCCTCCCATATGTCACCTGAACCCTACATGTGCCTAGAGTCTCAATTTTATTTTTACTATAGTCATGTAAAACATATGTGGTTCTAGACAGTGTAGGTTTTTTATTTGCATAAATTGCCTGGAAGGTAAATTCATCTATAATTGACACCCTGGCCCCCGTGTCTAACTCCATCTCCACAGCCTGACCCTCTATTGATACAGTTGTGCCCAATTCCTCACATCCCGTTGCGGTTACTTTCCATAGATGGTAAACATCTGGTTCACTACTATCTGTTACTGTGCCCACCTGCACCTCTGGTACTTCCTCCGTGTGAACGTTACCCTTAGTGTTCAACTCACGCACTTTCTTTCTACATACCTTTTCCAGATGGCCAGACCGCTTGCAGAAATAGCATTCCACATTCCTATACCGACAAACAGCTCGTAGATGTTGTCCACCACATCCAGTACACCTACTCCCTTGGTTGTATTTGGGAAGTTGTTGAACCTTGCTTACCATGTCAACCCCCGCTGCTTGTTGTACCCTATTGCCTTGTGATGCTTCTTGCCCCACAATGGCTGTGTATACTGGCTTGGACACAGCTCCCCGAATATCTCTTGTATTCTGGTTTGCTGCCTCTGCAACCAGCGCTTTATTCTGCGCCTGTGTGAGTGTTAAGGCCGTTTCGGCTAATAGCCTACCCTGCCCTGTCTCGTCTTTCATCCCGCACACACTTGAATCCTTAGCATACAGTAATTTAATTTTTTTTCTCTCTCTTAGTTAATATTTTTTTGTTGTTTAGAACAATTTAATTTGGCCAACTTAACCAAGTGTAGGGAGGTATACGGCGGGATCCAACATTTTAATTGGGGATGCTGGAAGATAAATTAACATTAAAACTTTATTCAAAAATTTTAATGTTAACTGTTACAGCAAGATGAAAGTAGTAAATTTACGGGTCAATTTCATCTGATTTATTTCATGTTTTGACACATTTTGAAGAGAATTTTATATTGAACATATTTTCTAAGTAATTTTTTTTATATTTGGCCTCATTTGGATTTTGAAAATTTCAAGTAGACTCTGAGCTCGCCTTCTCTGGGATGGTATTTATCTGGCAGGCAGGTCAGAGTGCAGAGATATGCCAGATGCAGCTTAGTCAGCAGCCCATTAGATTTTTCGTCGTGGGTCGTTGTGCTGGTAGTGACGTGCGCAGCAGAGCTATGAAAAGGTGGTGATTCGCAACAAATTGATGATGCAGCATATCCCCAATTAATAAATTAATAATTATTTAGCTGTTAGTGTGGAATAAAACACTTTGCAAATGTGTCTGCAACAACATTACATACTTTTCTTCCATAATAAATGTCTATTAACCAGTTTTCAAACAACCTGGGTCCCGTTGTATCACTCCGCCGCTCGGCCGAGTAAGTCCGGGTGTCCGCCCAAGAAGATATCAGTCTAGGTGTCATGGCGGGGCAGGCAGGAGATGTAAGGGAGCGCTGGCACGGGGAAGTGAAGCCTCGGGGGCGAAATCACTCTAGCTAAAAACTTCATTTCAGTTCATTAATTTTTCTCAAGTAGCACTAGGTGTAACTAATCGTGTTGCACAATATGTAACCGTGTAGTCATCATTATGAGTGGAGCAAATGTTAACTCAAGAGTACGAAGGTTTGTAAATCGCGGTACCGAGCCACGCCATTCTCTTGTGCTGAAATTCTTGGGTAGACACTCAGTAATAACTATATTATGCAGAATTCCAAATGGCTGCAGATTGCTTAGGGCTTACTAGAGCGTAGTTGGTTTGGCAGAATATCTCTTGTCACGTCTTCTATTATAATTGGCTTTGTTTTGTTACTTTGGTTGTTTGCCGTGGGCAACTATTGTCATGAAACAGATTGATTATAGCTACAAATAAATAACCGTAAGAAAGATATTCCTGTCTTGATTTTTTGTTGGTAGTTATGCCTCTAATTTTAACCTAAAGGATAAAGAAAAAGTGACAAAGCTGCTATCCGGGCACGAGTAAAAAATTAAGCAGCTGAGCAGTTAGTATCGTCACTACTCTCCACTGGTGCAACAGTGACCACTAATAGAAAGTACCTGCAGAACCACTTGTCTGGCTAACAACTCGTCTGAACTGCTGCATCACAACAAAAGTCGCTGGCCTCAACCTGTCTGTGTGTGTACTAACTCCACACAGTTCACACCCAATTCATTTCATCGACAACGCACAGAGTAAGTGTAAGTGTGACATGACAACGAGCCGCATCACACTAACCTGTGTGCTCTTCATGCCACTATGCCTAATACTTAGCATCCATGCACATTGCCAGTTTTAAAGTGTTAGCATACACTTCCCAGTCTCGTAAAGTATATTGAAGGATACGGAGTGTAGTAAACTTTCCCCAGGATCAGAGAGATTGCTGTGTAATTACCAGTAACCCAGTACAGTAAAACCATGCTCGTACAGCACTCGGTTCCTACATACACTTTGTTCGTACGTACAGATTTTCGCGAACAATAAAAAAAATAAAATGGAAAAATTTTAAATTTTAGTAGTTGAAAATCAGTAACAGAGATCTATTAAAACGTCATTATAAGTCACAATATGTAGAAGCAATATAGGTGTAAGAACTCAACCCTCAAATAATGTGCTTCACGATGAAAACGGCAGAAAAAACGGTGAAAATTCCTTAAGAAACACTGTTGCGCCCATAAGCCGCAGAGCGCGAGATGCGTCACTGATCTACCGTCAGCTGTTTCTTAGAGCGGCATCCGCTTCTCTCGCTCGCTCTACCTCTTTCTCACTCTCTATCGCGACGTCTGAGTGGCGAGATGCGCCATATGCTGCTCATCATAGCTCATGCCCCGCCCATCGCCGCCACTGCCAACCAATGTCGGCACTGGATGGGCGTCACAAGCGAAAAAAAAATTGTTACTCCGCCATTTTCCTTCTCTTCTGCCCCCTCGCCTGCGCAAGTCACAACGGCACCATTCATCCTGAGGAATTACTTGCTATGTGTACATTTTCAATTTTTGTTTTTCTTCACAGACTGCTACTTTGATTTTGATTACAATTTCGAAGTGGAAAGTGTACACATAAAAATATATTGGTTACATATAATTTCGTAATAGGCCAAATATAACCACGAGCCGTTTATACATACTATTTTGAAGTTATGCCTATATGCTACGCTCAGGCCGTATATTTTTATAGTCATTTACCGTTAATTTTACTTGTTTGTGTTTTACGGACATTATTTTTCTCATTATTGCATTGGAAAATTTCACTAATCTATGTTTTATCACTGTAAGTAAAATAAAATACTGTATTTTCTCACAAGAAACGTGTAAACGTATGTTGTATTGTATTGTTAAGAGACGTTACGCTACATGTTTTCATTCATTTAAACTGACTTTGCAGGTTTTTTTTTTTTTTTTAAAAAAAAAGAAATGAACAATAAGTCAGAATATATTATCGCACTATACAAACGTTAACTTAATATATAAAAAAGACGTGAATACAACTTCTGCCCTGTAAAGAGAAACCAACATGCCTTGTTAATAATTGTTTACGTTTAGAAGTTAATGACATACATTTCAGGTATTATTTTGTTTATATTGCAGCATCCTATCAAAATTATTATTCTTTATCAACCTGAAACACTGTTAAACATCTTATTTGCCAGTGGCAAAAGTAAACACGGCAAATACTGCCCGCTGCAAGTAAAGTTAATGGCGACGTTGCATTCTTCGTTTTATTTACTCGTTTATTGTTTACGCAAAAATGGAGTATTAATTTACTCTGAATTTTTCGGTATACTAAGAACACCTCCTTTCGGGTAAGTCTCTTGAAAATGTGATCGTATCCTCTGAGACCTCTTACTGATTCTCTCTCACGTCCGGGCCAGTAAGGTGAATAGGGAGGGGGGAAAGGGTTTGCTGTCAGGCCGAAATTTGGTCCTATGAGTTCGTACGGACAACTTGGTCATACAGACAAATTTTGGGGAACCGTGAGTGTCCGTAGAATCGGAGTTCGACTGTATTTGTGTAGTCCAGCATTGTTCAACGGCCGCAGCGCCATAATGTAAAAAGGCTATTGAATATTGTAAACCTCCCGGGATCAAAGAGATGATCCCCATACATTCTCAGCCACGAGAAAGGCCTCATTTCTTGTCTAGTATATAAATGGCCTAGAGTGCCTTGTAAAATTGTATTCATCAGAGTATGCCTTGCGGTAATTTATATTGTTACTGTCAATTGTCGTATCCTTATTGAGCCCCAGTGTAACAATGTCTGTCATTAGACAGTGATTGACTCAAACCTAGATTGTAGACCATGTACCAAAACAAGTGTTGTATTCATTAAGCTGTGACAAGTACTATAACTTGTGTTCATGACTATAAATGCCTTATAAAACTGGACTAGTACTCTGCTTTCTCCTGTCACGAGATCCCCTTGTGTACCAACCTTTGATATCAAATACAAGGCGAGTGATGTCTGCCATACCCTATATTTACGTTAAGATGACACCCTGTGCTAGCAAGTAGAGTTTGCTTTAGTTGGCTCACCCAGTAGTCACTCACTGGGTCGAGGATAACTCTATTACCAAATACTCTAGAAGAACCACACCAATCTCTCATGCCCTTTACCCTAAAGATCTTCTAGACACATACACTGCTCACATTAAGCAATCTTACTTGCAACCCAGAACGTCTAGCGCAGTGGACAAGCATCAGTTTATTAACAATGATCAACATCTTGACATTTGTATTTGTTTACTGCTGGTGAACAAATTGAAACTGAGTATCAAATCCCGTTCACTGCACATTAGTGAAGTGTGTAAAAAACTCATGCAGATTATTTTCACACGGCCGGCTGAGCTAGAAGAACTGTAAAACAAAGGAAAATTGTTATAATCACGTCCCATCTGCTGAGCGAACGTCAGGAGCTGTAACTAGATAGTGGTCAAAAGTGGCACAAGTGACACAGGTTAGACACGTCACGTATGTTTTTGAACTAACCAGCTTCCAGGTAGATCTTTGCGCACACAATTTATCGTACACATGTGTGTGGTCGCTCGCTGCTGTAATGTAAACATAAGACAAGAACCCAGGAGGCAAATAGCTTTATCAAAAAGTATGTTGTGCCAGCTAGATTTACCGTTGCAGGCAAAATTTGTGCCAAATGTGTCAACGAAAAGTCAGATGTCAACCACGACATATAAATTCATTCAGAATGCATGTCTATACTGAAACAAATTACTATCTCAATCAACAACATTGCGATAGTACCCGCAAATATTTTCGTAAAGCAGACATTACTGGCACTTAATTTACATTGCCGACGATACAGTATTCTCGTTTCAATGTTACACTTTCAATAAACTGTAGTACTACATATATTCTTCCAAAAACTGACGTTGCTGCGCAAGAAAATATGTTGCCGGCAACGTTTTTGGTTAATTTTGAGCCATAAAAGGTCATATATCCACTTCCAGTGTATGTATGTATGTATGTATGTATGTATGTGTATATATATATATATAAAAATTCAAAATACGTCACTATTGAAAAATATTACTCTTTCAATAAACTTTATTACGATAGTTTGCAAATAACTTCCAAAAATGGTCGTTGCGGCCACAAGAATATATATTGCTGGCAATGTTTTTGCTTAATTCTGAACCCAAAAAGGTCATATATCCGCTTCCAGTGTATCTACAGAATGTTACAAAAAGGTACGGCCACACTTTCAGGAAACATTCCACACACACACAAAGAAAGAAAATATGTGATATGGACATATGTCCGAAAACACTTAATTACTATGGTAGAGTCCCTTTTATTACCTCTCATTACATGTCACCGTAAAAAACATTTTGTACAGATACTGTACAAATTACCCAATGGCGGTGAACCTAGGAAGTAAAGTACACTGTAACATCCCGTATTTATTCAAAATACATTACTCTATTGAAAAATATAACTATTTTTAATAAACTTTATTACGATATTCTTGCAAATAACTTCCAAAACTATTGTTGCGGACACAAGAACATACATTGCCGACAACGTTTTTGCTTAATTTTGAGTCAAAAAAAGGTCATCCGCATTCCATGACTATATTTATTCAAAATATGTCACTATTGACAAATGTTACTATTTCAATAAACTTTATTACGATATAATTGCAAATAACTTCCAAAAACTGTCGTTGCGGCTACAACAATATACACTGCCGGCAAAGATTTTGCTTAACTTAGAGCCAAAAAAAAGTCATACATTCGCATCCAGTGTATATACAGTACTTATTTAAAATACGTCACTCTATTGAAAAATATTACCATTTCAATAAACACTACTACGATATCCTTGCAAATAACTTCCAAAAATTGTTGTTGCGGCCACAAGAATATACATTGCCGGCAACATTTTTTGCTTTATTGAGAGCCAAAATGTAATACCGTATATCTGCAGCCAGTGTATATAATTAATCAAAATATGTCACGCTATTGAAAAATAATACTAATTCAATAAACTTTAATATGATATTCTTGCAAATAACTTCCAAAAACTGTCGTTGTGGCTGCAAGAATATATATTGCCGGCAACAGTTTTGCTTAAATTTGAGCCAAAAAAAAGGTCATATATCCGTTTCCAGTACATCTATTTATTAAAAATACATCACTTTAGTGAAAAATATTACTACTTCAATAAACATTATTACGACAGTCTAGCAAATAACTTCTAAAAATGGTCCTGGAGACCACAAGAACATGCATCGCCGGCAACGTTTTTGCTTAATTCTGGGCCAAGAAAGGTCATATATCCGTTTCCACGGTATCTATTTAGTCAAAATACGTTACCCCATAGTAAAATATTAATATTTCAGTAAATTTTATTGCAGTATTCTAGCAAACAACATCCCAATATGGATGTCGTGGGCGCAAGAATTTATATTACCGGCAACTTTTATGATTTTTATTGAACTAAATTAAGTTCGCAGATCTATTTCAATGGTATACTTTCAACAATAATGTGTTTGCTTTTCGAAACAAATGTGTATCACTTTATAAAAACACATAATTTTTGCGGCAAAGACAAGTGAACGCCGATTTGATGATAAAAAAATTGTACATATTGAGATTTTATAGTTCGGGGATCGCCAAAAATTGGTCAAAATTCTAATAATGACCCCTCCGAAATAATGACCTTTATCCCGGGAACTGTGAAGGGACATTGATTTGGGAGTTGGCTGTATTTAGAATACAATCAATTTATGACAACAATAATATATACAATAATTTTTAATTTTAGAGTCGCTGCCAGGCAAGGTCAACAAACATGTAACGAAGCAGCGTAGGCATACATCTAATTTAATGAAATTTAACGTTGACTGCAATTAAGCATTTCTTAATAGACACAAAGGCAGCTGCTGCGCTGCGTTGAAGTCTGTGCAGTTTTTTGTCAAAAATTTTTTATATGTCTTATGTTTGGGTCCCTCAGACTGCAACTATACCACAAGATCTTGGCACCGCAGCGTTTACAATAAAACTATTCCCATGCAACTTAATAAATGGCAACGTACCTACTTACATTCATTTTCTTTATAACATCACTCTTTTTTTGTTTCCAAATATCTCCATCTCTGATGAGGTAAGCACTACAATTGGCCACCATACGAGCCGTCACCTGGAAAAAGAATACCGAGAGAAATTACTCACACTGAACTGAAACACAAACAACATCTTCAAACCAGAGGACAACTTCAAAAGCACTAAATTTGGACAACAAAAGTCAGGAATTTGTTCTAAGTAGCCATAACTGTATAAGATGATTTTTTATTTTAGTTTAATAATAAGTTACTGTACATGCCAATTCATATTCTGGTATAGAGAAGCAGTATAAACAGAATACAATTATTAGGAAAAAAATTAATTAAAAAGATTAAGCAGCAAGACTGGTTAGACCTGGTTGGTCAAAACAAAGTTTTCAATGCGCCAAAGTCCACAGCCTCAGTGGCTAAGGTATTTGTGGTGTACTGGCATTATGGCCCTGTTGTAATTGAGCAGTTACACGTAACAGTGCATCAAACGCCAGTGAAGCTACTCACCGCACTACATTCACAGCAGGATGTTGCCACATAAAAGATGGGTGAATGGGGTCCCAGATTGCTGGCGTCGCACCCAACACCTGTTGTTCTGCAGAAGGTCCCTATGATGACATGCCCACCCTTCTCACATCGTATAAGTTCTAATGCTGGGTGTAGAAGTACTATTCAACTGCTGGATTATAGAGGTGTTGAATTGGCTAGCCACAATGTTGTGAACTGACTTACAGGCAGAAACAGGTACAGTCTAGGCAGCCTGACATAATGTGATTGTGGAGGTTCTCACTGTTAATAAAGGCCTTGAGCCAGAAGTAACGTTAATTCTACAACACGTTTGAAAGAAAACATACTCTTTCTTATGGAAGAGTTTGGCCCAGGCAAAAATTCTGTCGCTAGTTATGCTGCTATCACAAACGAGTCTAATAAAATATGAAAACATAGTAAAATTGAATATAACTATGCTTGACAAAGAGAGAAATCATTTAATTTAACTTTAAAGTGAAAAACAAACCAATTTTAGCATTAACTTATTAACTTCATGTCAGACTTGGGATTAACGACTAAAAAAATTAACGATTAAAATAAATCGTTAAAAATTCGGGTAACTATTTAGCTTAGTCGTTACTACCCAAACTAGCCCATTTTAAACTTTTAATCATTAAAATTATTGGCTAGCTATTAACAATAAAGTGTTAGTTTCTGCAAAACGATGAATGCACTAGAAAATAACTGGATGGCTTCAGAGTCCAACACCGACACACAATATCAACGTCAAAAAAAATAGCATTTTTGATTTATACGCTGAACACTACACAAATGACACCTAGCACTAGCTACACGATGCAAGTTGAATCAAACAAATGTGTTACAGTAGGTGGCTTTGTCTAGACCAGCAGTTCAATAACATAGCAAACAAGTTTTTTCTCGGAAACGAAGGAATATAAGAAGAGCACAATCTACTTTGTTGGTCTGGTGCAGCGTACAGAGTTTATAAACATTACTTAAATATTTATTTGAAGGGTTTTTATTTCTAACGTTTACTATATCACAGTAGCCGGAAATTTTTTTCTTTTTCAGAAAGAGAAACAAATAGGAAATTTTAAAATGGTTTTCAAAGTGTTAAAGTAAAGAATTTCTTGGTAATGTGGTTATGCGTGTATAACGTTTTATTTTTCTCCATACAAATATTTTGGGACATATTAACTTTTAACTTTAAACAGTTAATTTTCTGTTAACTTAAATCAGTTAATTTTTTAAGGCATTAACTTCAACTTTAATCTGTTAGATTTTTAAGTTAACTTTCCCAAGTCTACTTCATGTAACTTTAAATACAGTAAAGCTCTGTGATCAGTCAGTTTACATCTCTAACCGAAGCCAGCACAACAAGTCGCAGAAATTGTCCCTTGCCAAACTTTCAACACAGATCTTTCTAACCTGCAGCAGAAATAACCTAAGCAGAAGTCAAAAAAAAATTGCATTATGGAGCCTATGATCATCCTTTTTCTTTGTCTGCTTTGATTCAGTATTCTCATCACATTTACTGCACAATTTTCATGGTCAAGCTGCACTCAATTTATTGATAAGCCTATACTATACTGTTATAAAGTGTGGTTTTAACACAGTAGGAGGAAGGGGAGTAGGAGGAGCTGACCTGCGACTTTCACTACTTTATGGGACAGGAGGACGACGACACGTAGACTCTCGACATAAGGGGGCTTCCCCACCACCTGGCCAATAATTTATACAACGACTATTTAAGAACACATGCATGGCGGGCCAGGATTGCCATACTTTTGGGTCACTTACCTTAATTACTTCTCGACATACTAGGATACTCTGTTTTACGTGCGTCAATCCTTCTCTAAACATGGTAGAGCAACTTTTTACTCGCTATAGCTATACAAGAGAACCAGAAATCTTTTTGGGAACACGGTAGTTACAAAAATAAGTAAGAGAAAGAAAAGAAGAATAGATAAATAAATATAAAATAAAAATACAATGTGCTCACTATCTTATTTGTACCAAGGACGGTACTCTCATCTAACCAAGGTTTGAAAACTTCTAATTATTTACTGATATCTTCGAAAACATAAAGAGAAGCTAAGTACTGTATTATAATACTCTTATGACTAGAGAGAAAGGGAGAGTGTATACTACAAATTGTAAATAAATGAACTGTAACCTTCTTCGGTTCGCACAACATGTTTAATTAACAAATCAGAAAATTTAAACACTTTTATAATACAGATCGTAGGCTTCAGATTTTATATAAAATCTCCATAACTGAAGAGTTTAATTTACAAGACAAATCAAAAACTAACGCCTCGTGTCCAACTACGAACGGTATTAAGACGTATACAAAAACAGACAACTTAAAAATTATCCTCATGAGCAACAAAACTATTTAAAATCCGTCTGATAACAACAAAAATAATATCTAAAACTACATCAACAAAAGATTTAAAACGTCTTTAGCAAAATCGTCTAAATTACCTTTTCAGTCGACCATAAAATTACTTGCTCTCCAAAAAGCATATCTCAAACAATAAAATCTCACCTAGTTATCTGCAATAATGCTTACAGGTCTTTACAGAGGACACAGCCTCTAACTCATACTTTTGAAACATAACTCTAATTAAGTTAAAAGAAACTCTTTAAGAACTAGATGTCAGGAGGTGTGTTGAAATGTGGTTCGCAGGTTAAAAACTAACTTAATACAAAGAGAGGGAAATCAAGAACTTGTACTGGCCTTTCCGCCCTGTCCTCATTCATAACAAGCTGTGAATGCATAAACATTGACTCTGCCTTCTCTCAGAAGATTGGTGAATTCGAATCTGTGAGCCGCCGTGTGTTGTCCTAATGAACTCGAGACGTTTCCCCCCCCTCTCCGCTCCCGACGTCAAGAATGTGTTTCGGTTACGCTCGGCCGCGGTCGGCCGCCTTCGTGCCTCCTCCCCTCCTTTCCCCTCCTCCCGGCCATCTGCCGGGTGGAGAATTGCATGAGCCGGGCCACTCGTCTCTACGCTTTCGTTCGATGCGTGTGTCCGCTCGCCTCGAGGCCGTCACGGCACCAGAGCCACGTCTTTTTAGTAAGCTGGTAAGCTTTATCTTCAACTCCTTGTCTTAGTTTAATTATTGTCTGCTCCTCTCAGCGCTTAGTCTCCGTTTGCTTTGCTCGTTTGGTGCCATGTCGGCCGCGAGGGGAACGGAACTCCGCGACGTCATTTAGTTTCTTAAATGATAATTCTGAATATTTGTTTGTTAATTGCATCTGTAAACTCCACTAGCTTGCCATACGTTAGTGTGTCAATCTTTTGCCGTGTACCGTTTAATGGTCATTAAATCACTGTCTTT
>PNEQ01067606.1:43406-64871 GCA_003012365.1 Medauroidea extradentata | reverse complement strand
TTCTTCAAATGTAAACATTAAGAGTTAGATAGTTCTGTAAATAACATATTGCTAAGTTACTTGTACCCTGAATAGAATGGGATTTTATTAGTATTTTTACAGTTATACTGTACTAGTACAGCACTATAGGATTGTACATATTACAGTATTTTAGTGGTCAATTAAAATTTTTTTCTTAATTCGAATTTATGGTTAATTCAAATTTTTTTGGTTGTCCCTTTAGATTCGAATTAGTCAAGTTCTACTGTATATATTTTTATCTTTTGTATATCAGTTGTCCTACAGTATTTACATGTTCTAATACAGAACACATTGAATAACAGCTGCTCATGGCCAACACTTTAGATCACTTAAAATTTTAAGCCAAAAAAGTAGTCGACTAAAAACCGTTGATTTTTCAGTCTGTATTATGTACTGACTATCGTTTAGGTAGTCTACTTTTTGTGAACATTCTTTCGAAGAACCTCGTGTCCAACCTCCTAAGTGGTTGTGTTTTCATGCGCAGCAAAGAAATTTAAAAAAATGTCACTAAGAACTACGTACAGGGTTCGTATGCTTTTAAAAAACTTTGAAAAGTGCTTGAAAAAAATAGTTTCATTTTTGAGGCCTTGAAAGTGCTTAAATTTTTTTGAAGTCCTTGAAAATTTTATTGAAGTGCACAAAATTATATTATGCAACCAAGGAAGAAGGACGCGAGAAAATATTTGTCAAATAATACAATTTTCGTCGTTTACCATAACCATTGCTATAAAACTAATGTTTACAAGTTATGACAGTGATCTTAGCTTGCGTTGAAGCACTTAGTACGTAGAGTCAATAGTTACGTATCGTAACTTGCGATGATGAACTGCCGATTAGTAGATTCGATACTATCGGTATGCGACAAAATGGCTGCTGCCGCTAGCTGTTCTTTTTTGTTGTTGTTGAAGGGGTTACATCGTTGCCGTCATGTTGGTTTAGGAGGGTAAAAGAAATGTGTAAAAGGTAAATTATGTTGGTAAGGGAATGCAAAAGTGACTATTTTTTCTGTTATTTTCACGTAAGTTTATTAATTCATTGAACATACAGTACTTTAAAATTCTGCTGTGGTCGTTAGGTTGGTTGTCAGAATGCCGTCATATTTCGCGCCTTTCTAAAAGCGATTTCCAGTTCATTTAGCGAGTTTCATTTAGGGCCTATTGGTTTACAGTGTGCTAAAATAAAATGTCGAGGAATAGCATTTTTAGCAATTCCTGGTTATATAAAGATGACTATAAAGACTGGCTACAAACTAGTAAAGACAAATACTCGGCCAGATGCTGTGCTTGGGGCAAGGAGTTCAGTGTCTTTTCTATGGGAGAAAGTGCTCTGAAAAGCCATATGAAGAGTAACAAGCATCAAGAAATAACGAAGCTGAAAAAATTGCCATCTGTAATAAGAATGCTGCTACCCAGTGAAAGAGCAAGCAGGTCATATTCTACCCCTCTGGGGGACAATAGTTCAGTCTTGTGTTGGGCTGCATCCAGTGTCAAGCATGGAGCCTCATATTTTGAATAATGACGTCCTTGATGCGGACATTATTTGGACATTGAGAACTATTGGAGTACGCAACTCATATAAGTCTAATGAGAATATTGGCGAAATATTTAAGAAAATGTTTAGTGATAGTGCCATTGCGGCGAAATTTTCCTGCGGGGAAAAAAACTGCTTACTTGGCAGTTTTTGGAATTTCACCTTACTTGGAAAGTGATATAGTGGAACAGTTGTCAGTGTTAAGAAAACATTATGTACTGCTTTTTGACGAGAGCATGAATGAAATGAGGCAGTTGAAGCAACTAGATATTCACATTAGAAGTTGGTCTGGGAAAGAGGTAAAAACAAAATATTTCACATCCTTGTTTTTAGGGCACAGCACTGCAGAGAACATCCTCATAGGACTTCTGGGTGCTGTTTCACAGCTCAAGCTCTCCCTAGCATTACAGTTGTCAATGGATGGTCCAAACGTAAACTGGAAAGTGTACCGACTGCTTCAGGAACATGTTTCAAAAGAACACAACAAAACTGTATTGAATATTGGTAGCTGTGGTTTGCATGTTGTTCATAATGCCTTCAAAACAGGTTGCAATGCTACTGACTGGGATATCAGTGAGTTTTTGGGAAGTCTATGCACCTTTTAAGGATGCACCGGCCAGGAGAGAAGATTTTAACACTGTTACAGGTAGCAATAGTTTCCCTTTAAAGTTTGTGAACCATAGGTGGTTAGAAAATATACCAGTTGCAGAAAAGGCCTTGGAGTTGATACCAAAATTGAAACTTTTTATATAGAATGTAGATAAAGGTAAAATTAGCAAACCAGTTTGCAAGTCATTTGTAACAGTGCGAAAACATGTTTTAAATGTACTTACACCTCTAAAATTGAAAGTTTTGTTTCTGTAGCGAAAACTCTGCAGCCTTTTCTTGTTGCATATCAAACAGATAAACCAATGCTCTTTTTTTTTTTTTTTTTTTTTTTAGTCAAGACTTGAGGAAAATTTTGATTCGTATTCTACAGAGGTTTCTTACAGCAGATGTACTAAAATCAGCCAATGTTTCATTTCAGAAGCTCATTCATTTTGACTTCAAAATGTCAAAAATCATTGTGCTATTGCAGATGTAGATGTTGGTTATGTTGCTGAAAAGGAAGCCAAAGCATTAATAACAGCAAATGGTGCACTAGAGGGTGATATTATGCTAGTAAAGGCATCCTGCAAGAAGCTGCTGATTTCCATTGTAGATAAGTTGCTGCAGAAATCTCCAGTTACTTACTACACTGTAAGAAGTCTGGCATGTCTTGATCCTAGAGAGATGGCAACGTGCAAGGATAAACATGTGTAAATAAAATGAAAATTGTCATGAATTCTTTGGTAGAATCTAGACAGGTGTATGAATCTGATGTAGAAGACGTTCTCGCTCAGTATTTACTTTTTGTATGAAGCTGTGCCTCAAAATGAAACCACATTTGCAGATTTTGACTCTTATTCGAGTTCAAGAATTGATGTGTTTTACATTGTGATGATGAGTGGCTATAAACAGTACCAGAGTCTGTGGAAAGTGGTGGAACTTCTTTTAATCTTAAGTCATGGCCAAGCCACAGTAGAACGAAGTTTTAGTATTAATAGGCAGATAGAAATGAAAAATCTGAAGGGAAAATCCTATGTTGCACAAAGGCTGATATGTGACTTTCTAAATGATCTAGGTGGAGTGAAAGAACTGTACAAGTTTCAAGTGACTTAAGGCATTAAGATCTTGGGCTTCTAGTGCACGACAGAAATATATGTCATATTTAGAGGACCAAAAATTAGCTGAAAAAAGGAAGAAGAGAACAAGTAGTGGAGAAGAACTATAGAATTTGAGTAAGAAATGTAAACAGGTGGAAAAAGATATTACATCACTCACACAATCGGCTGATAAGTTAGCACAGAACGCAGAGGACACTGGGGATATCTCGTTGATTGCTTCATCAAACTCTCTTCGCCGAACAGCAATGGATAAAGTTGCTTATTTGGCTGATCTAAAGAAGAACATAGCTTCTTCGGAACATGCTTGAATCAGCACAAAGAGAGTTGTATCTGTATCCATTAATGTTGTTTGTTTGTATGTATGTTGAAAGATTTGTGTTTATAATTTAGACAACTTGTGTAACTGTGTCAGTAAACAATGAACTTTATTCAGCTGAAGCAACCAACTTTATTTGCAAGAAAAAAAAAAGGTATGATCAACTTTTGTATTTAATTTATCTTTACTTCATTAGCTTATAACAATACAGTATTACATTTGTAAAATGCTTTAATTGATTATATGCTTTGTGGTTTTTGTTGACTTCTTCTTGAGGACATCCTTGAAAAATACTTGAATTTCTTTCCCACCTTGGAGTACGAACCCTGTACGTAATACAAAAAGTAATTAACTTTAGACTAGCGGAAATGATACCATAGTAGTCATGTATATTTTATATGTCATATATGGAAGTTAATTAACTGTACTTTGCAAGTCTGTTAAGAACACAGATGGCATAGCTGTTAAATTATTCCAGCAGATAGTTATTGCACAACGTAACAAGATAAACTGGGAATGCTTGAGTATTTACGTGCTTGAAAATGAATTGTTCGTAAGATTTTATTAAAAAAAAATTTTAATTTAGGATAAAGTGAGGGTAGCTGTCTGCCTGCCGCTTCATTCCTGTGTAATACTTAAAGAAAACCAGGTTATGTCAAAGACAGTGGTCAGCAGTATTGTTTAAATGAACACTGTAGTAAATGTTTAGTAATTAAACAAATCAGATACTTTTTAAAACCGGCCAAAATTATAAAAATAATTACTCGTATATCAAAAACCAATATTGGAGCACTGTTATGTTCAGAAAGTCGTCATTCACTTATATATGAGCCTAACTGTGGAATGACCAGCAACCAAAATTATCATCCTAACAAATCGAGTTTTTTTGTCTGTGTCTGTGGCCGAGTGTGTGGGTGCGTGGGTGCTTGTGTGTGGGTGCATGTGTGTATGTGGGTGTACGTGTGGGTGTGTGTGGGTGCGTGTGTGTGAGAGCTCTACCTTCCGAGAACATTCACCCGTTTGCTGAGCAACGCTGTGAGGATATTTATTTCTTGCGAGGGCCGGGTGCCGGTCCTCATAAGGAAAGGTCCTCATATTCGTGTTCTACCGGCTATTCTGAGTTCATAAATGTATAGGACATTGTATTTCTAGACAGTCCTCATTTTGCTGGCTAAATGCTGTATTTGTAGTTCAGCAGTTTTCCACCAGACGGTATTCTAGTCGACTTGCATACACAGTTCTTTCAATCTGTGCAATTCAAGTGAGAACCTCTTTGCACATATCTTAAACTGACACACTGTTGAAATTTAACATACTTTGCAAGTACCTGATGTAAATTAATCACCAGTATCCCATACACTAAATGAAGACTATCTTCAGCAGCCACTCAGGAAAGAATTATTTGAAATTTTAAACGTGTGCACACTCACATCTACATGTTGACTATATCAGAATGTGAGGACCACTTTGCACATGCCTGGGTACAATTTAAAGATGTCAAGTGAGGACTGGAAGTAGGAAGTATTACATTAGACAGTTCATACGTATGTTGCATTGCAGGCACCGTTACAAAATTATAAAAGCAGTTACTGGTTGATAAGCAGTTATAAAGTGTATAATAACACCTACATATATTATCATAGTAATCAGGTATTTGTACATTATTTTACCATACGTAATTTCCTTTGTGCATTAGTATTTTATCGATATTTCTTTTGAGTTTAGTAAAATTTATTAACAGTAATTTTTGCTAGCATGTTTAATTTACTTTATGTTACAACATTCTACCATGAACTAACGTACATAATACGTTCAATAAAAAAAAACCAAAAAAACCAATGATACAGACAGATAAAAGTAGCGAGCAAAATTTTAATAAATATGAAATGAAAATTCAGCATGTGTGATAAAACTTCAAAAGGTTTTTTTTTACGAAAATCTTACTACAAAGATCAGGAGTGAGCATTAACACTACAGAAAATGTCATGAAAACAATATTTAGGTACATGTTTATGCAGTATTCTTCGGCTGAATCAGCACAACTAAAATATATATATTCCTAAATTAAAGGTCAATATACAAACACGTTGTGACTCAATTGCATTTAGAAATTGAGAATGGTTTCAATACTACTATTAACCAACGTGGAGTTTGATTCCCGGCGGGGTCAACCTGAATATTTGTACGTGAATTTTACTGGACGATGCCACTCGCCAGCTGGTTTTTACGGGGATGTCCCGTTTCTTCCACCCCTTTGTTTTAGCGCTGCTTCATTCCTCATGTCTTTACCAGCACTGAAGAACTGAAAGCATCAATGTTAAACGCTGATAAAATGTTCTTCACCATCTCGCTCACTCTGACCGCCAGAGAAATATTAGTAATGTTTTGTAGGATCTACATTATCACTGTAATGTCAACTGTAATAAATTTGGATGTACTTTTTTGGTTTTTATGCATTGTTTATTTTGCCAGAAAATATTTATCTCGTACGGCTGCTTGTAAGGGAAAACAATAATGCAAGATAACAGCAGCTAAATGCTTGCACACTAAATATCTTCATCTGCAACTGACAGGTTATAATTCCAGTGATTATATTTTCTCTTGTGTACGTAAAATGTATTGTTGCTTACTCCTTACTAGTGGCATGGCTAGACTTGGTTTTACTCATTACTGCTACGTTACTTATTCTAGAGTGAATTCAAAGGCGGTTTTATCGAGTAAGTTGTGCAATGACTATGTTCACAGAAACTTACATTATCACAGATTGTGGTTGAAAGGGGAGGGAGGTAGCGCAACAGTTACTGGCTAGACTCACAATTACTATAACATGGGTTTGAATCCCGATTTCAGCCATCCTGATTTTCGTTTTCCGTTGTTTCTTGAAGTTGGTTGAGGTGAATGATGTGACGGCTCCTTTGAAAAAGGCCATGAACCATTCCTTTCTCAGTTCTTATCCTTGTGTAACATTGTGTGTCACCTTCTCAGATGACCTCGCTGTCATTAAGATGTACAGCCTTCTTAAGTTTGTTACTTAGAAATGAAGTATTTGTCATTAAATGATAATGCTTTATCTATTAAAAATAACAATATTTATATGAATACTGCCAGTATACTTTGTTTGCTCCACTTACGTCGACTGGCAAGGACGTGGACAGCCAGGTAGAAGGTCACACATCGCCCTGGCAGAGGGGAAGTGCCGCCCACTCCTCTCCCTCATCCTACCTGTCACACTACCCTCGACCATCCCTTTCCAAGCGTCCATACTTTTGGAAGCGTCCGGCAGCAGGAAACCACACTCCCTTCACACTTGGTCCCGTTTCTAAAAATTTTGTAGTAATAAGAGCAAACAAACAACTTTATGAAGGGGCCTGTGTACCTTGAATCTATTTATATGTTTTAGATGTATGTAAGCAGGGCTGCTAAAATGTGGTAACTGCACAAGACTCAACAACAATGTAGTAGCTACGTGTGGAGTACTTTGCTTTTGCAATGGGCATACTTCAATGTAACTTTGAGTGGCGAACTTTTGGAATTATGATTGCATCTTGTATAACACACCAGAGAACGTTAGTCGAGGGATTCTGTATTAAAACGGGCAATAACTATGTATAATGCTGGTAGGAATTATTTTATTAGAATGTTGGTTATTTTTCAAAATGTTTTGAAATGATATTGGTAGGACAGAAATCTAGGAACGTACTATTATTAGTGACCGGTAAATTCATGGCTACACTGGCATGAAGGCAAATCTACAAAAATACTTTTAAACTGAAGCAGATGGCAGATCCTCATTAGCTGCTTGTGTTTAAAATGGTATGTCTGTATTAGTTACATTTTCATTATTCGCTCAGAGACTTCAAGGATATGTCAAATAAGTCAAAGACCAATTGTGAAAACTACACAAACTTACAGTTGTTGGAATCCTAGAGTGTGCCCAAGTGAAATGAGAATATATTTTTAGATCTGTAACTATTATATAAAACATGGTAGATAAGCATGGTGGAATGTTTTCGAGAACTTGGTAACCTGACATGCAAAGGAACTTCTAAAATAAAATTGGAACTTTTTATACAAGAATTTGTCAGTTTTATTCAGTTCGCGCGGGGATATGCACAGCTGATTGGTACGAAGACACACAAGAACACCAGGTCAACGACCTTGTGCGCAGCTGTCCGTTTACGGCAAGCGATGGGAAGGAAGTAATAGCACTATATACAGCCTACTCCGGCCATCCATCTCGTAGCCCAGAACGCGGAATTCAAATGCTTTTAATTATTTAACATCGCAGGGGGGCCTGAACTGGCCTTTTGTTTCTCAACCAAAACGTCAAAACGCTAAAGATAAATTCCATGAAGGACACGGATATGCTTTTGAGACATTATATCCATTAACATTTAATGCAGGAGATACACTCTTTTCCACAATTTGAGAATAACTTTACACACACACACACACATTAAATATATATATTCACAGGTTGTTTGGAATTGTTTAACCAAATGTTGGCTAAACATATCTGTCCCTCATTTGCAATACTTTTGCGTATGGAAATAACACATATTATTGACAGTTTTCAATATGTAGTAAAAATGTGATATATTTCTCTTCACCTCAAAAATTACAACATAAAACATGTATCCAATAATTTCCAATAGATCACTGCTCAAGATAACAACTGAGATGTGTGAATTAACAATATTCTAAATGTGGAATGCAAGGCCACCAAAACTGTTTGTGATAATAAACATTTTGCGATCATAAATTATAAATAAGCTGTGTTTGAGCATGCATTTACAATTTGTATGGACCCTTGTTTTTCACGAAAAGAATTTTGCCACAGCTTGTTTCAGTGGTTACGTGCACATCTGCAATTCTGCTTCGCAGTTATTGGCAGCTTGTCTATGTGAAGAGCTATATCTCATTTGACTGAGCTAATTGCAGTAACATATATTCAATGCCACACGTCTGTGATTTGCTGGAAGAAGCCCAAGGCTCCTGACCTGTGAGAGCTAAAATATTCAATCACTGACTACGAAGCAAAACTGCAGATGTGCACTTAAGGCAACTAAACAAAGTGAGGCAAAATTCTTTTCACGAAAAACAGGGGCCCCTAACAATTGGTAATACGTCTTTGACTGAGGTATGTGTAACTGCGTACATGTATTCACTGTACGAAAATGAACATTATCATAAAAATTAATGGCAGAAATTAATTTCGTTTTATGTGAAACTGACTTTATTTTGATTATGATAGCTTAATGGGTCGAACACAAGTTGACAGCACATTTGAAAACAGATATTTGTGCATTACTTTTTATTGCTGAAAACAACTGGGAATTCTTAAATTTTTGTCTGTGAAACCTGGATATACCGTTTTTCATGATCCACAGTCTGGCTCACTAATTGTTACCACTGAAATTAAATTTTATGTTACTTTAGGTAGTGAGCATCTTTCTTCATTGCGTGATATTTCTGGTCTGTTTAAATTATATATAATGAGAAATATGCTCTGTAATATTTAAAGTCCTTTGGATTAGGTCGTAATTAGGATGTGACACACTCATTAGTTACATTTCATTATTTTGTTTTGCTGGAAAAATTGTTTTCTTCCCGTTATATTTTCTTTTAGGTCGTGTTGTACAGCAAAAGGTTTGCACTTTGTTTCTGTGTCAACATTTCCTTCAAGTTCAAGGCCATCAGAACACCTGCCAAAAAAACACCATTTTTTAAATATAGAAAAAAAAGAGTGAGACCGATTTTACACAATTTTCCCAATAGTTTCCTGAAACTGCTTAACAGTGTTTTCATTTTGATGACCATATTTAGTCGACTGCTGTCAAAGCTTTAATTAGAGCATATATATTTTTTTAAGTTATTCGAATTCTTCAAGATTGATTTTGGTATGGTTTCATTTAGTAAGTTAACTAAAAGAAATGTAATTATATAAATATCTGAAAGAAAGGCACGTTTTTGTTCTGAACTACATAGCAAAAACCATTTTAAACAGATCATTTCATTTAGCCTTTAAATAATAATAATAATAATATCTAAAGCAGTGTAAACGAGGGATCGTTGGCTTCAAAGGCGCTCCTTACTTCAGATATATGATGGAAGCAAGACTACGTAATACATGTTAATTTTTGTTAAGCAGATCTTAAGTACCGGTCGAACCTAGGCATCACGATGACTTACTTTTTTTTTTTTTTTAATTTTGTTGCATTCACATTACTGCAAAAGACGATTTTTATATGGTCTCTAAAAAACTATATACAAATAAGTATTTTAATTATCAAAAAACACTCGTAAACAAGTACAGAAGAAAATTTTAATACCTTTAACCATTAACAATGTTTCCTTCGTCTGACTGAAGGAAAAGCTTTTATATGATTATCATAAAAGGTTAGCTAGCTCCATCTGATAATTTACCATGTAAATCCCCATTCTTGTTCACACCAGAGATCTGAGATTGAAACTACGCTTACGGACTCTGCTATATAACTTACAACCAAGGTGTTCAAATTGGGAAATACTGTAAACGTAAACATTAATTCGCAATGGACAAATTTCAAAGACTATTTTCTCAAACAAAAAATGTTCTTTCTCAAATTTCCTAAAAAATATTGTGTTGGAAAATAATTTTAGAAAACAAATATTTTCTTAAAAATTATATTGAAAAAAATTATATTTCTTTCAATATATTAATAATTATCAGAAATACTGAATAACGAAATATTCATCTAAAATTTTTACAAACAATTCCTACTGTTTGAAACAATGGTGCAATCTGGCAGTCACGTCTAACATGAAAATGAACGGTAATATAAACTTTGTTGTAGCCAAAAAGTCAACGTCTTGCGAAATTATTGTTAAGCTGTATCATTACACTCATATTGAAATTTATATGTTGAGAATAAATTTTTATGTTGATTGTTGATTGCTATTTTAAAATTTGTGTATGCAAAAGAGCTTCTTATCTTTTTATTTTAGCATAAAAAGCCAGCATTACAATCCATCCTCTTTTCAAGCTCTCTCTCTCTCTCTCTCTCTCTCTCTCTATCTCTCTGTCTCTCTCTCTCTTTATCTCTCTGTCTCTCTCTCTTTATCTCTCTGTCTCTCTCTCTGTCTCTCTCTCTGTCTCTCTCTGTCTCTCTCTCTGTCTCTCTCTCTGTCTCTCTCTCTGTCTCTCTCTGTCTCTCTCTCTGTCTCTCTCTCTGTCTCTCTCTGTCTCTCTCTGTCTCTCTCTCTCTGTGTGCGTATAAACTTTTCTTAAATGTCGCGAATACAATCATAGAGACTATTTACTAAATTAATTAAGATTTATCATGTATACTTTCAATTTATACATGAATCTTTCGAAAAACATTTACAGTATATTAATCATTTCGAGCAGAAGTCAGACCAGTTTGTTTTTAAACATAACTATGTTATTATTTACAAATGTTGAACAACGTAATATATTAATATGTCCCAAAGAGTTAAAACAGCATTCTAAACGTACATTTATACAACATACTGTAAATATTCATGAAGACACACACATCACCACAAAAATATAATTTTAACATGTAAAAACTCAGTCACGTCTGTGCCTCGAAAATCAAACTATTGATATTAGATATTTTTAGAATATTATAATATACGTTAAATATTTAGATTGTTAGTTAAACTTTTCTTTAGCGATATAGTCTTATTTAAACCTGTGCATGTTTTATTCTGTAAATTTGTTTCTGTTATTGACTAATTCAATTGATAATAAATATTTATTTATAAGACAAAGTAAAATATTTTATAAAATATTCCATCAGTGGTGCGATGGTAATGATAGAATTTATTACGTCGATTGATATGAAATTCAGATGCTATATTATTATGCTATAGCTAAGTGTCAAACACGTTTGTAAGGACAGCCGAGAGCTGAGTTACGCAAACAAAAGTTTGTCAAATAAGGTTTATGTAAAATATGTGTCAAAATATGACACCAAGGATAGAAAACTTAGTCCTACATGTTGACTGTGTTGATAAAAAATTGTATTATCAGTATTGCATACATTGATCTTCTAAAATAATATTATTGAATTACGTAGGAAATATAAATTAAAATTTGTAACACACAAACTGACTTAGTAAACTACAGTAGAACCCCGATTTAACAAAATGCCATAGGACACGAAAATGTTTACACTAAATCAATGTCTCATTAAATTCGACTTCACACCCCCCTGCCCCCCCCCCTACCCACCAAATTAAATATTCGGGCATGTTTCGTTGGAAGCTAACATAATTTTAAAATAAGTGTATTGCCTCAAAACAATAACAAAATGTATTTACCACAATTGGTAAGCCACAGCCGTGAAAAGAAAAAAAATTGGCGAAAAAACTTCCAGTGGAATGCTTGGCCGCCTTTGCCCGCGCCGTCAAAACATGAGAAGTGATGGCTAACATAGTCCAGCCGTCAATATTTCCGTCTCTCCCCAGCCCGTTCCACCAACAAAATTAAAGAAAATCCCATGAAAAATAGTAAAAAAATAAATTATTTTTGATGAAAACTGAATTAAAAGTTTGCGAGACAGCGGTAAAATATTAATTAAATATGTGTGACGGCCATTGTAGCTTGTATGCAGCCGCGCTCATTAAACAAACTCATGTTGGTCTGTTCGGTAAAAATGCTTTGCACTCTCGCATTTTTTTTTACCATCGACGAAACAAATTATTTATGTTTACGGTAATAAATGAGTTGTAAAATGTCTGCGTAAATAATATTATTTTTTTTATAAACTCACTTTGTTTTATCATGGGATACAAGTCCAAATAATCACGCTGCACACCACTGCATTCTTTCGGTAATAGAATTAATCCATAGAGCATGCGGCACTGCAGCGTATTCTAACGGAGGTGGGAAGCACTATCTGTGAATTAGTTCTTGTACTGTTCACTGCCGCGCTGTGGAGACTGGGTACCTAGACGCTTGTTCACTCGCCACCCACCAGGATGAGGATCTAGGTGCGCGCTTGTTATGCAGCACTGGGGCGCTCGCTCGGCCTTGCTTGCGAATGCGTATCTCAAAATCACTCCTGCGGCCAAAGTTTTCAACGAATTTTTTTTTGTTTCTCGATGGATGGTTTAAGCCTTTCTACGGAGAAATAAGTATATATTCGGCGGTCGGTGCTAGTATTTTTTAAAGGACTTAACTTTCAATTAATACTCGATTTTATCAAAGTCAGTTAGTTATTTAATACATTTATTTTTTTTGTTATTTTTTGAAGGTTCCTAAAAATCCTTTCATTAAATCACTGTTTTTGTTATTCCGGAGTTCGTTAAATTGGGCCTCTACTGTACATCATTTCGCACAAGAAACGGCTTCTACCTTACATATCATATTAGTCACTGAGATGGTATTTCCCTTTTTATGATACTTTGTTTCAAAAACTCTGCCAGCCTTGTTAACACAGGCGCTGTGTTCAAAGGTTGGCTGAACGCGTTCTCAAGCTTCCACCATTATCTTTGACAGCAGTAGCCTCAATATATTCATATCCTATATTTTGGCAGAATCAGTTGAAGAAAAAGTAGTCTACAGTTTCCCCAGGATATATATGTGTGTTTTGTAACTACAATGAATAAATCACAAGGACAAAGCCTCAAAATTCACTTGCGAGTTATCCTGAGATAGAATAAACTGCGTTTGCATTTTGCATTTTCGCATGAGATGAAGTTCAAATGATACAATTTTTGAAATGTTGTTGACTGTACACATGCATTTCAAGTTTTTTATTTTGTAACCCTAAAAGGAGCTCTGCATGAATTAAGGCAGTCACTTTAGCTGCGGCGTCCATGCGCTGTTGACATCTTCTGATTGGATGGGCGCCAACAATGTTTGTGACCTGGCAGGTCATTTGACGAGTTTTTTAAATAGTGGACCCCAGGTTTTATTAACTTATATTAATTTAATTATCTTTGTTAAATTTCGAGAATGTTTCATGACTTCGATGCATCTCGTACTGATATTGCTATGCAATTGTTAATGTCGGCTATAGCTTCAAATTAATTGAACTATACACCATGTTTTGAAGTTGATGAATGGTCTGATATTGCTAACATATGATTTAATGTTTTTGTATTTATTTATGGCTATATTATTTTGTTTTTTGCATTAAACTCCTGACAGTTTGACATACGCAAATCAAACCACACGAACATGTTCCTTTTCAAACATCTGCGAGTTGTTCGGCTGAAGTGATTACAACAGTTTAATGTAGACATGTTTTAAATATGTAACTATTAGTATTTGATATTTGGCATGAAGATATAAGCATATTACAAAGTATAATCGCCAATTGTAGCTTACGATGATCCCACCTTTTTATTGATGGCAAGTTTAAAGCCAAGTACATTGTGTGTTTCTAGAGTAGTTCCACACGAATACCGTGAGTATTTTTTCAGATATAACAGGTTGAAAATACTCTTTTTAGACATTTTGAGGGTCTCTGTAATAATTTTTCTAACAAACGTGTTGTTTAAAAACTACCTTTCCATCATATTGTAAAATGTGTTTTCTATTCATGCTATGACACAGTGGACACTAGTGGAAAATTTTTTTAAGAAAAAATATATTTTTAATGAACACAGTCCAATGTATTTTAAGCCCTTAAGGGCTCTGACCACCTCCATTGTAGCCACATAATTTCAGTCGAGTATCAGTTCTAAAGTTGTTAATCATCTGTAAATAAATGTTGTTTGGGAAAGGTACCTTACGGAAGGGTATCGTACATTAAGTGCGGACTTCAAACTGGGTGCCCGTGGGAAAGTGATGGAATGAAAAGGGCAAGGAATAGGGAGGTCCCACAGGAAAACCCACTGGCAAGTAACAACGTCCGCCACATTTCCCAAACACAAAAATTAGGATAACAACTCCGCCGGTGATGGAATCCTGATCTCCTTGGCGGGAGGCGAGTGGTATAACCACATTTTTTTAAAGAATTTGTTTGCTATAATAGCAAGGAAAATAAATTATTTTAGCCTTTATTTCACATTTAATCTCTATAGCTGCAAACTTGGTAGGTGGAATTAAACATAAATTTTTGTTGCATAACAAACATCCTTTAACCCTAGTTTAATATAGCAGTACTTTATTATTCAGAAGACTGTCTCTCAAGTTCTGATATCCTAGTATTTGTCTCTGACTGATTCTGGCGGGCCAAAATTTATTTGTAAACCTCTTGAGACATATCACCCTAAAAGCAAGCATTACCATCAAGAAATAACAACAGCATTTCTCTTTGCTGTCGTATTGTTATGTACAGTGGTAGTATTTTTTTGCTTGCTGCCGAAAATGCATAACGCATTGTGGTTGTAACATCAATTTACGGAGTAGAAGGTTCTGGGTTTGAACGCTGTGTAAGGCACTGGTGTCAATTTAAGTTATGTCATGATAGTTTATTATCCTTATACACTTCCAGGCATGAAAATTTGGAATCCTAACTTATTTCTGATTATCTTTGATTGTTCAACGATCAGATCTACCGCGGTTTTGCGTCCGTGCATTATTCATTGCAGATAATATTTACTTTAAGTTATGGACCTTTTTGTACACTAAACTAGCAGTTCAGCTCTCGAGTGTTAGAATAAACTGCAAATTACTAGTTGAGCTAACTGTGCAGCAGTCTAAGTAGCTATAGATGTCCATGCGAAAAACAATCTTAAGTCTCTGAGATTAAAAGTGACTTATCCTTGGCCATATTTGTATTCACAAGAAAATTTATCTTAAGGTGTAGTCACAGTCTCTTAAATGTAAGAATGGAATTGAATGGAATACGTAGTTTACGTGGTATGAAAACTGATTTTCCCCGAGCACAATCATTGGTGACTGTACCCTGAATAAAATTTTTTTTTCACAAAACTTTCGATTAAAGTGTAGCGCTATTAGGAAGAAATGTGACTGGTGCCCCAATCTTTAGGTTAATCTTGAGAGAAATAATCACAGAATGAAACTCCGGTATAAATTAATTTTCGTTCGTCGTATCTGCTTTTCGAACTGTCTGCCTTGAGAAGTTTACAACCTGTAAGTTTCTCCCTTCATAATTTAGCTATCATATACAGTAAAAAAAAATATTATGTAGCTTTTTTAAAGCGTTAACGTAAGCATCCATGTAATACTGATAACATCTAATATCTCTACTGGTTAGATGTCGTGGGCTGATCAATAACAAAATGTTGCGCTTTTTCACAACTTTAGATAGTGAATTTCAGAAATCTTAATTTCACATCTTAAACATTTGTATGAGTATTCAATTGATGGGTAAATCATTACCCGAAGCTAAGTCGTCGATTCATTAAAAAATCATATCACTACTTTACAGTATTCAGAGTACGTATTTAGAAAATTCCTTAAATCTTTTTGTGGCCACTACCTAATCATCATCCTGAAGCAAAAATAAACTGAATATCTTGACTGGTTTAGTATACATTGAGGATTTGTCAATAACACATTCCAGGTCTTTTCACTTCCTAAGTGTCAGAATTTCGAAAAACCCTTGAATCACTTTTTTAACAACTTTATTGGTGTCTCTTGTACGCGAATAACACGATAAAATAGCCTGCTGGGTTCAATAAATATCGACGATTAATTGGAAACTCATTTCATCATTTTTCACCCCTCTTCACCTCCTTAGGTAAGAAATTTGGAGAATTCGTGAAATTACTTTTCAGGTATTTGAGTAATCATCAAGACATAACAAAAATCACATTGACATATTTAAGATTAATTAGGTCGATGTTTATTGATTGTGAATTGGAAACACATGTAACACTTTTTTACTACCTTAGGGCCGAATTCGGAAAATGTATTTAAATTATATTTTGTATATTTACATACGCATGAATGTAAAGCAAAGAACACTTTGATATCTCAATTGGTTTGATAGATATGGAAGAATAATCAGAAATGCCTGTCACGTAGCTTCACCCCCTTAATTATGTATAGGTAGCAGGTTTATGTACAAATATTGACGATAGCCAATTGTGTTCCGGCTATACAAACGATTCTTAAAATCATATTTTTCCCCTTTTCCTGCTTAGAGGGACGAAATAAAAAAAAAATAAGTATGTAAAATTTGGCTTATTAGGTATTTACGTAAGCATAATTTTGAAGTGAAAATCTACTCTTTATCCGAAGGGTTCAATAGTTATCGTTAATTAATCGAATACACATTTAAGGTCTTTTCAGCCAAATTTCTAAGAATCCTGAAATTAGATCGTATGATATTTATGTGTGTCCCATTGAAGTAAGAATCTCGATGATATGCAGTCGTGTTCAAGCTCTAGCGACAATTCTTCGAAAATAAATTTCACCTTTTTGCACACCCTTAAAGGTTGAATTTCAAAAAAACTCTTCTCGCCTATGACCACACAAAAAATTGCAAGGTCCAGTGGCTTGGGCTGCATTTTGATGTGTCAGTCAGTCAGTGTTATACAAGTGTATATATACCATATATGTATATATGTCTGTATGTATATGTATATATATATGTATATATATTTAGGGTGTAAATGAAAGTATGTTACAAAGTATGTTACAAACTTCGTGTGGTGATTCCTTGTCGAAAATAAAGTACAGTTACGTAAGACGACTTTCCGCTTATCATACTTCGTAAGGGAGCAGTACGCCCTCCAAAAAAGAATTTCAAACTAGTTTATTGGTACAGAATCGTAAACAACATAACATTAAATCATAATTCGCCAGATACTGTGTTCTGCAAACACTTATCGACAGTCCGTGAAAAATGTGTTTCGAATAACTTACACCGTCATCAAAATAATGGGGGTGGTCACCCCCTTTCCGGCTTAGACGGTGCCATCAGATTTTATGGACATGCATTGCTATAATTTGTATCAAGAGACCCCGATGAACTAAAAAGGTCGTCTTGTTGTTACACTGTAAAGTGAAGCGTGTCTGAGAAAATGGCCAAAATACAGTACGTAGATTTAGTGGGCTGACACTTAGGCAACACACAATATACAGAATGATACGATACTGAAAACAAGTGTAGCAAATGCTTTACTGTAACTAAAACGTTCACAGCTGCATAAGTGATACATGTTTACATGAATATCACAAAAAGCGCTCGAATGTTCGGCCACCTTCGGTAATAACATGCATTGCAACGATGCAACAAGGACAGTCGCACACGCTGGAACAGGTTGGCATTCGTCCGTATCACTTCGCCTGCTGCAACGATGCGTGCGACGAGCTCCTAGGCCGTGTCCACTGGCGTCTCGTAGACAAGGCTCTTCATGTGTCCCCACAGGTAGAAATCCAGGGGTTATAATAAATCAGGGGAGCGAGGAGGCCACGTGACCGGTCCTCCCCTGCCTATCCAGCATCCTGGAAATACTTGGTTGAGGTACTCGCGAACTGCACGAGCATTGTGAGGTGGTGCCACATCGTGTTCTAGCCACATGCGGTCACGTATCAGCAGCGGTACATCCTCAAGCAATTCGGGCAGAGTGTATTGCAAGAACCGTAGGTACATGTAGCCATCAAGATGTGCTGGTAACATGTACGGTCTTACTAAGGTATCATTGACTATGCCCGCCCACATGTTGACCGTAAACCTCTCTTGGTGGAATCGCACAACTCTGGCATGTGGGTTTTCTTCAGCCCACACCTGGCTGTTGTGAGCATTGTACACACCATGACGTGTGAAAGACGCTTCGTCTGTAAAGAGAACATACCTGGGAAACTCTGGGTCACCAGCTGTCTGCTGCAAAAACCATGCACACAAATCATGTCTGGGTTGATAGTCACGTGGCAGTAATGCTTCCTCCCTACATGCGCGATAGGGGTATAGCTGCTGCTCATGCAAGACATTCCACACTGTCATGTGGGATGCACCCACCGCATTTGCAATAACACGGGTACTTGTTGACGGTTGATCCTCGACTCGGGCGAGAACTTCCTCTTCAAATCGTGCTGTCCGCATTGTTGCATGAATACCACAGTTCCGGAAATGTGGCAGGAGAGTACCTGTATATCAAAGACATTGGACAATTCGTGCAAAAATATTATATGCTGGGTGCCGTCTGTGTGGAAATCTTTCACGATACACTCGTGCAGCTAACCTGCCACTGCACTTAGCTTCACCATAAATCAATACCATTTCGGTAAGCTCAGCATGCCCGTACCTTTCCATGTTCACTTTCTCATGGACGTTTGGTTTTGTTTGCAACCCAGTAATGGTGAATAGTATGATGAGCCCACATATCCCGGTACGTCAGAATGTACCTCGTCGCAGTCTAATGGGTACTCCGGCATGCCTTACACGTTAAACAGAAGAGGACGTGGGGAGTATGCATGTATCAGGGCCAAGCCTCGGACAACTTACTCTTTACAGAGTACAGAACACAAAACCGTCTGTTCATCACTGAGGGAATGATTTTGAAAAGGCTCAATGGTGACTGGCATACGTAGAATTGTGCGCTCCAATGTTTACCCTTCTTACATTACATGCATACTAATTTGTGTACATTACATTGTTCACTTCATTTTGTTTTGTACTACTACTGTGCAGAATAATTACACGTGTGCAGTACATTTCAATATCCCCGCAACATTTACTAACAAATTCATTCTGCTACACCAGCCATCTATCAGTATCTGTTCGTAGCTCACACAATGTCGCCCATGATGCGTTGTAGGTTTACAAACTAGCGTGGGGTACGCGTTTGTTACTAACAGGGTGGCCACCCACCTGGAAAACCTGGAATTATCAGGGAAATTATGATCACCGGGAAATATCAGGGAAATGTCAGAGAATTTTTGGTTCATCTGAGACATTTCAGGTAATTTTCTTGCCTTATTCTTTTTGAGCTTCCACAAAAACCATACGAATGAATATAATGGAGTTTTGACAGCATTATAACAATTTTATTGAACAAATTACTGTTATGTAGGTGTAATTATACTCCATTGTCAAGTTCGTAGTTGTTTCTGCTGAATGTTTTGTCAAGTTCACTGACTGTAGTGTCAGAAAGGACGTAAAATATTTATCTATATAAGAGAATGTGTCGAATTAAATGTCGGAATGTTGTTTTCATACTTGCAAAAATCAGGGAAATTTTTGGTTTTCTATCAGTGAAATCAGGGAAATATCAGAGAATTTTCGTTGTTGCAATTAGTGGCCACCCTGTGTACCGCGTCATTCAGCCACACCACCTGTGTAGTACGCGTTGCCTACGTGGCAGTCCCCTAACACTGTCTTGCCCATTTTCTTGTAAATGCTTCATTTTACAGTGTAACAAGACGACCTTTTTTGTTCATCGGGGTCTCTTGATACAAATTATAGCATTGCATGTCCATAAAATCTGATGGCACCAACGTCTAAGCCGGAAAGGGGGTGACCACCCCCATTATTTTGGTGACGGTGTAAGTTATTCGAAACACATTTTTCACGGACTGTCGATAAGTGTTTGCAGAACACAGTATCTAGCGAATTATGATTTAATGTTATGTTGTTTACGATTTTGTACCAATAAACTAGTTTGAAATTCGTTTTTGGAGGGTGTATTGCTCTGTTACGAAGTGTGCTAAGCGAAAAGTCGTCTTACGTACCTGTACTTCATTTTCGACAAGGAATCACCACACAAAGTTTGTAACATACTTTCATTTACATCCTATATATATATATATATATATATATATAATATGAGTGATGTTTAAGGTATGTTGCGAGGACTTAAGTGTGAAATCTCAACGGCGCTGTGAGGACTTCGGACGTTGCGAGGACCTTGCCGAGGTCCTCGCAAGGAAATACCATGGAAACAGAGTCTCTGAGATTGTGACTGCTCTCAGAAAAATTTTTAAGTAATTCTGACGGAGTCCTCGTAATGTTCGTCAAGCCTGACATTCGTAGTGCAGCAGTTGTCCACCAGGAAGTGCTCTTGTCAATTTTATATACACACTATGTGTATAGGGATGGTCGAGGGCATATCATGCGAGGACTTGGAAACACATTTTCGTTACACACCGAACTAAATGCCAACGGTTACTGCGAGGACCACGCCTTGGCCAATCAGATCAAAGATTCAACATTTGAATTTTATTTATAAACATTGCGTGGTTGTTACTTTGTGAGGACCTCTTGCAATGAGGCAGTAATAGTGACTACAGCTTTCGTTATAATAATAATCAGGTGAGTCCGATGGCTTAAACATTCAAGCATGTAATGAAATGAAAACATCATATCATATATGTTATGGAGTTTGTTCTTATAAATGTGTGATATTTTATAACAATGCATGTTAGTGGGCAAAAATATTCAACCGAACGATTTATTTTTCGGAGCACAATCTTCAGTTCTATCAGTAAATTATCCGAAACTTACAAAAAATAAATATATTTTATTTACTAGTGACATAGCTTTCTTGAATACTTATTGAGGACATAGCATTGCGTGTGGTTTCTTACTTAATTCTCTTCTTTTCTTTGAAGTATCGTAACATAAATAGCGGTTCTGTTTTTGTGATAAAACCTATGCGGCGTAATATGAAATAAGTACAGAAGTAACTATTCTAATTATTTCAGTCCTAATAAAACGCTCTACTCAAATTACTAACTTCTGAAATCAAACTATAAATAATTTAATGGTATTGCAAACTAAATATATTTATTGTACTTGTCTCAATCTACTGCAATATTCGTTCACAGACCAACTAAACAAGAAGTTAAGCTGCTTGAGTGATTTTGTCCTATCGGTTTGAAGTGAAAAAAATGCATTAAATAGGCTGTTGTAGACTGAACAGTTTTGCTTACAGAATATAAAATTGAGTTTTGTAAATCTATAACCCTTGTTTAAGAGCTAAACAAGGCACGTTAACCATTTTCTTCTTTATAAATATTGC
>PNEQ01067606.1:28664-43306 GCA_003012365.1 Medauroidea extradentata | reverse complement strand
TACAATTTTATGAAAATTAAGGCGTATAAATGTATATAATACAATCTATTAAATCATAAACTTACATTAATACTACTTTTGCTGTAGGCAGACATGCAGGAAGGTAATGTAAAAATATGTATAATTATAAACACATCGAACAAATAAAATATAAATTATTCTTAACTATGACTAATATGAGGAGAGACGAAAATACATTTCAATTACCCAGTTCAAATTAAATTATTTGAGACTGCCTTAAATTTCATGCATCGTTATAGAGGACTTTAGACTTCTGAACCTAGTGTTTGTCTGCATATATGCTTCTAGTAATACTTTATGAGGACATATCGACGAAACACTTAATGTTGAGAGGACCTTAACTTCCACACAACACAACGAGGATCGCAGTTTTAGCAGTCATGTGTTTAGGTCTGCATATATGCTTCTAGTATTACCTTATGAGGTCATATCGACGAAACACTTAATGTTGAGAGGACCTTAACTTCCACACAACACAACGAGGATCGCAGTTTTAGCAGTCATGTGTTTAGGTCTGCATATATGCTTCTAGTATTACCTTATGAGGACATATTGACGAAACACAATGTTGAGAGGACCTTAACTTCCATACAACACTAAGAGGACCGCAGTTTTAGCAGTCATGTGTTTAGGTCTGCATATATGCTTCTAGTATTACCTTATGAGGACATATCAACGAAACACTTATGTTGAGAGGACCTAACTTCCACACAACACAACGAGGACCGCAGTTTTAGCAGTCATGTGTTTAGGTCTGCATATATGTTTCTAGTATTACCTTATGAGGACATATCGACGAAACACTTAATGTTGAGAGGACCTTAACTTCCACACAACACAACGAGGATCGCAGTTTTAGCAGTCATGTGTTTAGGTCTGCATATATGCTTCTAGTATTACCTTATGAGGACATATCGACGAAACACTTATGTTGAGAGGACCTAACTTCCACACAACACAACGAGGACCGCAGTTTTAGCAGTCATGTGTTTAGGTCTGCATATATGCTTCTAGTATTACCTTATGAGGACATATTGACGTAACACAATGTTGAGAGGACCTTAACTTCCACACAACACTACGAGGACCGCAGTTTTAGGATCTGTGTGTTTAGGTCTGCATATATGCTTCTAGTATTACCTTATGAGGACATATCGACGAAACACTTAATGTTGAGGGGACCTTACTTCCACACAACACAACGAGGATCGCAGTTTTAGCAGTCATGTGTTTAGGTCAGCATATATGCTTCTAGTATTACCCTATGAGGACATATCAAATAATTCCGCTATAATCTAAATCTGAATTAGTGAATATTCGCTGATTCACACAGATTGGTGGAGCAGTTTCAATAATCTGAAGCAGTGAAAATAACCACTTTAAAATCAGTGAATATTTACAGATTTCGTTTAGTGTTAATTCTACTATAGGTTAAGGAAGCTCCGTGTTACTTGTTGGAAAAGGGATAAATTTTTTTCGCTAGGTGCGCTGTGATCGCTAAGGGGGTCTAATTTATGTTGGAGCTTATTGGGAAAACTTCGACAGTGTTGAGCATTTCACGACGTTTACCTTACTTATTTACGTGTATAAGTAGACCGATTTCAAGTCATGTTGCAATGTGTGTGTTTGTATTTAGCAAGCTAGTGTTGTATCATATAGGAAAATATGTTATGACATATGACGCTTCATATATTCAAGGGCGTAGCCAAAGGGTGGTTGTAACTCCTCACTTAGCCAAAACTATTTTATAAAATTTAATATTAAAGAATAGTAATATTTTTACCGGTAGAAAAGTCTATGTAAAGTTACGAAATCTACTAAAAATGTCACTATTTTACGTCTTCAAATTAAATTTTTTTCCAGGGGAAGATCTCTGCACTCCACCCCCCTCCCCCTCCCCCAGTAAAAATTTTCTGCCAGTATTTCTCTATAATATTTACTCCCTTCCCTCCCCCTAGGCCAAAAAAAAATGTCTTTACTATAAAAACTGCTAAAATATCAATACATGCACCTAAAAATTTAAAAATATCGTAGCGGAGGTCCCGTATACCCCCGTCAAAACGGGTAGTCCTCCATATAGTTGCCAAATATTGAAAATATTTATATTAAAATTTCAACATTTAGGCTTTTAGAATATTTATTTTTTTTTTGTTATGGAAATTGCTAAAACAGAACTATTTTGCACCTTAAAATCTAAATATTTCCCGTAGAAGGGGCCACCTTCCCAAATTCCACGTTTTAAGGTATGCTCTGTTTTCTTAATATCTTAACCTTTAGCTACAAAAATTTGAAAAATATCATATCAAAAATAATGCTTTTACCTGTAGAACATTCCATGTTTAGTTAGAAAACTTTTAAAATACAATATTTCCACATTGAAATCCAACATTTTCCCGGGGAGAACCCCCAGACCCCCGTTTTAAAGGGGTGTTCAGTGTCCATGAAATTTCCAAGTGGAAATCTCTCCCTTACACAAATCCTGGCTACGCCACTGCATATATTATGTAGGTAATGTTATTTCGTATTGTAAAATTTCGTTTTAAAGTAGGTAAACAATATTGTATGTGTTTCTGTTACGTTGGCAGCAAAATTGTAACATTAACCCATCTTCGTGCATCATCAAGTACGTTTCGACGCAAATAAGTAGTGCTTATGTAAAAAAAAAATGCTTCACCAAGTATGTGTTTATGAATTCATTGCTCAATAAGTAATGCTTTAATGATAATCGTTAAGTATTTGGACAACAGGCAAACGACTATGAATACCAGCCTAAGAGATTCTGTCTTGAGACTGTGAGTCTAGCTTTTCGAAAAATAAACAGTTATCTCGAAAGTATGTGGACAGAGCCTTCTTATGTAGTGACCAATAATTTGCAGCAGCCAGGTTGGCATTGGAGCTCCATTCTTCACGTCTTTATTCTTTCCTCTTTATTTCTCTATGGGTCGAGAGATCATTCTTCCCGCGTCTTTCATAATTTGGTCTGTAACCTTAATTGTAGTCGTCTTCTGGGTCTTTTCCGCCAACACACGGAATCCTTCATTCTGTATTAAACGACTTATAAGCTGTGATCTTCTTTTAACACCTGATTTCCACAAACTTATCTGTAGATTGGTTTTGTCTCGACATCAGGTCCAGCAATAAAAAGTCCATATTGTTACGTGCCAGTATATCCAGCGTGGCCGGGGCCGATGATTTCATCACTAGCGTGAGGCGACATGACGCATGCCTACGTGACTGCTGACACGTGTGTCCCGTGAGAGTCATCAGGTGGGATTCACCTTCATTTTGCCACAATCTGCGTCGTGGAGTCACGCACCTGGAAATACCATGGGTGACGAGACTGTGGACGTGCTCGCGCGCAGCTAGAAGGCTGATGTAATGTCTACTTTTACACCTTTGCTAAGGGTGATTCCCCGAGAATTCTGGGTCATATAAAAGCAACCACATGACGAAAAAGCTATGTTTTACATCTGACTTGAGCCTGGAGTGTGTGAGCTGATCGGCGAGACGGAAGGAGAGTGTCGGGAGGAGAGGTGACTGCTGGAAGACTGTTTCGGCGAGCGTCTTAAGGGGACTGTCTACTTGGCGACGTAAGAGGACAAGGCGGGGATCGACGCCGGCTATCTCAAGAGCGAAGCAAGTGGTGCACTCGGGGTGCTGAGCAGTGGACGGTGACCCACCACCTCCTTGGAGTATTAAGGTTGTACACTATTGAATTATTGAAGACTGTAAATTTGTTATTTGATTGAATTCTTTAATTGTAAATCGTGATTGTTAGTTCTTGTAAAATGATTTGTTGCATAATTGTCAGAGATAATTAATGTTTATTTTGTGAGATTATCACAGGATGCATAGCAGAGTTATTGATGAAAAATTTGTATTAATTATTGTCAAAGGCTTTTGAAGCCAAGTGTGCACTTTTGGTTTGCTATAAAACTTTAACTGTTTTATTTGTAATTTTAAGACCTCCACCCCAAATGAGCCTAGATAATGCTCAAAAGGTAATTAATTTAATGTAACAATATAATATTTCATCTAAATTAATTTATACTTCTATACCAAAATATTAAAAAAAAAAAAAAAAAAAACGTAGCATTACGGTGTAATTTTTTTTCTACAATGAAACCTACTCTTTTTGTTTAGTTACAGATAGCTCAGGGAGAGAAATAGAAATTACTTTGATTTTTAACGGCCTCTGACAAACTTCACTCTAATTACAAGTGGAATATGCTTAATTAGCCTATTTGCTCAAAACTTTGTCATAAAAAGTTATTTAGTTATAGTAATTTAAGTTGCGTACATTCTATGCAGATACTAAAACTGCTTAAATAGTACCATTCTGAACCTTGGAATTAAAAATAAATTTATAGTGGAGAACACCAAAACCCTTGGGCTTTGTAAAGGCGCCAGCCTGTCTATCTCTTGAACTTCTCTGCAGCGTCGTAGAAATATTTGTTTATTTCGAAAATTACTACACGTTTTCTCAATGTACGTACCTATCTACGAAAAGGAAACACATTCCGAAGGATTATTAAATACTTTCAAAACATAACTTGCATTATAAATACTATTTCTAAACCCTCCAACATGGCTAAAAACGGCCTTTTCGCATGGCTATAATACAAAATGTACTGCTTAGAGTTATATAAAATAATTTAAGAATCCTACGTTGAACTTTAGCACATACTTTGGAGAAATAAAATAATATGGTGATCGCTTGAAGTCCCATAGTTACAGCGCTACTACGGAAACACTGCGCGCCAGTTTAGCGCCTTGCGCATAGGGGCGTTGTGACACTAGGCGTACGCGCGTCTGATGACCATTATTGCTGCCTCACGTCTGAGCCTCCAACGCGCAAAATAGCTTCAAGCAGGCGACGCCCCTTAGGCAGCCAAGGTAAGTCATATAGTTCTCCCCCCCCCCCCCTTCTCAAACCATTTCCATCAATTGCAAGAAAAAACCTTACACCATTCCTGTTTATAACTTACTTTTAAGTCCATTGACACATGCATGTGCATCTAGTAAATGTATGCTGTGATTCATATTAGTATAATTATGAATTCAGAAAATATAACCTATTGCAGATCTTTAATCGTAAGACTACTGATTAACTAGGCCACATGCCTTGATCTTTTCACTGCGAGAGATATTTATATGTTATATATATATTTTTTCTCGTTGTTTGTCTATCTCAAATACATCATCATTTTTATTCATTTTTAATAGCATATTAAATAATCTGTATACAGAAACACATGTCACTCCGTTCATCTTTCTGCTAAAGAGTATTGTTATTTTATTTTACCCAAAACAAGGAACAGTAAGGGTTAAAAAAGAGGGGCGTAGTCCATCCTAATACTTTGCACCATCTTGAAAAACACTACTACGGCAAACGTACTTACCATATATATTTCTATTTTTATATCGCATAATATTATCAATTAATTTTTTGTCATTTGTTACACATTACTTGTTTTGTAATGTACACTGCTGAGCATAATGTTAGTAAAACTACTTTCACCTTTTCATATTATGCAGATTTATTCCTGTACTGTATTTATACTATTTTTTTTAACATGATCGTTCATTCAATTACAGTACTCCCCTTGACTAGAAAAATTCACAGAAACGTATTCATTTGAAGCAATTGTGAATGACTTTGTTAAGCCCAATTTTTGCTGGATTAATAAGACGTATGTAATACGAAAGAACAGTATCAGTTACGAAAATAACAAATTATAAACAATCTACAAAAAATAAAAATTATAACCAAGTTACAAGTTTATTTGTATTTGAAATACAACAAAGAGATTTACAAATCTGGAGTGTTGTTAAACAATTTTATTTAATAATTGAAGACACAAATGGATGAAGGAGTTATGTTACAATTTTGTAAAAATTGAGTTTGTTGCTTGAATGAAGGGGTTATATGCCTATCTTTCACATAGCACTTTCAGGATTCTCAGAAAAGCAGCGTGTACTTAGATACAGCAATGTATGAATGGATTATGTTGCATGTTTGTGCATTCATGGAACAAACTTTAACATAAATTTGATCAGAACTTTGATTTTGTAACATCATTCACTTGTGTTTTCAATTGATAAATATTTTTGTCTGATGCAGTTCTTTCAAATTACCAACAGGTGCTCGATATGACGAGGACTGTAAATGTTTTGTTTTTTAAAATATTCCTTAACTTTTCGGGATGTGAAATAAATGTAGCAGTCTGAAACTTTTCGTTACAGTATGGTACATAGCATAAAATTGGAAATTGGTCTGAAATAATAATGGTATTGCAATATATCGATTTATTTGTTTCAAGAAATACTCGCAGAACATTATAAACACCAGCCTTCATCACAGAACAAGGCTCACCATTTATGATACAGACGTATTTACACAGTATAAGGTATATCATATTTTTAAAATTAAATTATTAAAAGTTATGAAACTATATTTATTTGCATTTTAAAAGTTCCAAATCAAGTATTGCAAACAATGTTCAAATGAAAGAAAGCATCTCTGAATCACGCACAAAAAATGTTTGAAACTAAATGGTTATTTTCATTTTTTGTAAGCAGAAAAAGGGTTACTTATTCAAACTTAAGAATTTTAAGTAATTTGTACAATTAATTTTAAGAATAAAATTTTATGAAAAAAATACCGTGAAAAGCACAACAAAAATAGTATCCCACTTCACTATGTTCTTGCTAATGTTAAATGTACATCAAATGACACAAACTTGAACTTAAAATCTGTATTCAATAAAAAATCAATATATATATATATATATATATACATATATATATATATATATATATATATATATGCTGCCAACACTAAATCAAAATATACCAAATATATCTTAATAAAATGTTAAAACTTGTTTCACTGTATTTGTTACAAAAATTTTTGTTAACAAACAAAGAGCTTACTTAAAATATTTTTGTTACTTAACAAAACATTTTGTGTAAGTATGTATATGTTTCAAACGTTAAATGTAGTTTTCATAAATTTATTATGACAAATACACAGAAAACCATAGGTCACTTTATCGTGTTTATACAAACATGAAATTTATCACAACTGATACAAACATGTCATAACATGCTCTGTAAAAAATCTATCCTCATTACTTAATCATTATCATTACATAATACTTTTTTTCTTGGCAGATATGTTTCTTAATTAAATCATTTATACTTAACAAACTTGAAGGCAGAAATAAAATAAAATTGTTAACATTCTTCAGGTAATCATGAACGTCTGTAAGTCCTTAATTTTTTTTTTTTTTTTTAAATATGCATAGTGAGAACGTAAATTAAGCCATGAAGCACAAATTCCTATTGAAGTAACACAACTTAAAAAAAAAATATTTCACAAAGCCAATCAAAACAAAGGCCCATTTTAGTTCACTTTTATTCCATTTTTTTTTTACTTTTATAAGAATTATATACATAGTTTTTTATGTCCAACCATGTACGGTTCGCCATTACAATATCAAGTTTATTCTTGAACACCTGAATTTCTGCCTTTCCTGGAACTTTGCACAGGTGAATAAAACCTTGAAAGTAGTTTCTAACTGTCTCACTTTCTTCACGCGTCCACGATCTTCTCACGGATTTACGATTGTTGCAGCTTCTTCTATCTTCTTTGTAGTTTTGTGGTGGCATGTTGGTTGCAGTCTCAGCATGCATTTGCTTTTCTGCTCTACTCTCGGAAGGGTCGTCTTCAAGTTCTTCGTTTTCATAATCTGAAACCTCATCAGTTACAACAATATCGTCAAGATTTTTATTTTTCATTGACGAAATGTCTCCTCTATCCATGTTTATGAAAAGTTTTCCTACCTTCGCTAGTTCCATCGTATCTTCTGATAATCTGTAAAACTTTCTGTGTATCTGGATATCATGGCCCATAAAATTTGCCACGGCATCCAATTCGTGCTCCCTTAAATTTAAAAGTTGTGTCAATGTAGCCACGTGTTTCCTAAGTCTTGTTGATGTCAGGCACTCAGGTGATGACGCGCCACATAAACGAGAGAATTTTCGTAAAAGAGCATCTGCTTTGTGGTGACATCGGAACATTTCAAAGCTGGGAATAGGTAAATGTTGTCATCTGGAACACCACATTCTCTTCTTTTCGCGTTGAGTAGAGTGACGGTGTTTTGCAAATCCTGAGTAAGTATTAGTGGCACTTTTCTTCCTTTTTTGCCCCTGATTTCCACCCTCTTCAGAGTTTTCGCTAAAATCTTCTCCGACTCCGAAAGTGTAGCAAAGACATCAGAATTTGCATCTACCTGAGGAGCATTCAGATAGTCACTAAGCCTTATAAATTGCATTTTGCCTACTCTACGTCTGTTTAGAATGAGAGTTCTGCACAGTGTCACCTCAGTCAGCTCTTCAAACGACTCTGATGTTGAGGCATTCATCAATTTCAGACTCAACTCTTTATCTTTTTTCAAAAGTAAACTGTTCAATTTTTTTATGTCTTCTGCAAGTGGCAATTTTTTCGGTGCATTCCATTTCATTTCGTTTAGGGTGCGGTGTGCCTTGTTAGCAATTTCTGTAGTCCATCTCATTTCCATTAACTCCGTAAAGTTGTTTACATCTTCTATGCGTTCTTTAGTGCCATTTTCTATGCAAATCCCTTTCAGCACTAAAGATATTTTTTTTATTGATATCCCTAATTTAAGGGCTAGGGAAGGTATCTTAAATATATTTTTTTTCCTCATCAAAACCCGCTACTCTTCTCACAGCCTCTTTGACGACCCTGAATTTTGAGGGCTCAATAAGATCTTCAATTTGTTTTACGTCTTTGTCAACTTGTTTTGCATGAACCAATAATCTGCCTAGCTCTCTCAAACGGTTCACGATGACCCGAATATTGCGATTCTCGTTGCGGTGTTTTTCATATAAGGAAAGGCCATACTGCAGAATAAGTTTATCATTTTTTACGGCTTGAAAAATATTGTCGTTACTCATTTTTGATAGTACATTCTTTTCAAACTCTAGGCTACCCTCTCTTTAGTGTGGCAACAGCAGCTCACTTCGGGAACATATTGTCCTGTTTCTTAAATTTTTTGTACAGCCGTCATGCTTTTTCCTGCAAAACTTCACATGCCTCGTCAAAAATTTCCTAGAAAAGAACCCATAGCATATTTCACAAGGCAAATAATTTTTATATGACGTTGATGTTAGTGGTCTGCATTTGGGAATAATAACACCGTCTTTATTTTTCAGTGTCGAAAAATTGTTCAAAGACAACCCTCTATTTCTTAATTCCTCGATTTTTTCTTTTCTGTCTTTTGATGACTTTGGCATCGCCAGCATGATTGAAACTTCTGAATTATCGGCGTGCATGCTTTCAAAATGCAGCGGAAGCTTGGCAAACATTTTGTGACAAAAACAGCAATAGTACTTCTTATCCCAAATGCGTTTAGATTTGTTCTCATGTCCAATCTTTGCTAAGTCAACTATTATGTTTTCACAATAGTTTTGTGCATGCAAAACTGATGGGTCTGAGTTACCGTCTTCATTGTATTGGACAGTTTGGTTAGTGGTTTCCGTCGTACTGATGTTACTGTTTTTAGCAGGTTTTTCGTGTATGGAGATGTCGTGGGTTTGTTTTTCATTGAGGTTTTCCTTATTTGAACTGTGCCCATTACCCTGAACATTTAGCGTAGTATCTTCTGGCAAACTTAAATTTTCCTCATCGTCTGCATAGGCTGAATGAACAGAATTTGAAATGGAATTTTCATTCACTACGTCATTCTCTAAGCAATTATAAATGTTGTCATTGTTGTGGTTATCTTCATTTTCAACATTAAGTGCACCAGTATGAGTTTGAAAAGAGTCGCCAATAACTGGGATGATTTCAGGTAATGTATTTAACCCTGATGCTATTTGTGTAATTAATTGCTGAAGTGTAGTGTATTCTAATTCTTCATGCATTGCTATGTCGTACTCGGTGCAACACTGTGGAAGTGAAACATTTGTTGACTGTAGCATTGGCGGATCTTCACATTCGGAAGAATTGTGTGCCATTAAAGTTTGATTTTCCTGAAGCTCCTGAAAAATACCCATTTTGACACTGTACTGTGCTGGTGAAATATTAATTTGCTGTCGTATGCTTGTGTCATTACTGCAAACAGTGCTTTGGGATGCAGGAACATGTGCCAGCTCTAACTCACTACTATGTACAGTTTCATTTTCTGGTGAATGTTTTTCTATTTCGCTGGGGCCTAAGTCATGAACTGTATTTTCTATAGGTGAGAATGTAAATTGATCTTCAGTTACAGAAGAATGGCCAATTTGGGCTAGGGATTTGTTAGCGAATTGTAAAGATACCGCTTTTTCTTGAACAGCTATGCACTTTTAACTAACATTTTTCTTTTTCACCTGCGATATTTCTGAGACCCTTTTCTTACGATGAGGCGCACACTCGTCTGCTGTTTGTGAGTAGAATGCCCTCTTTTTGTGTTTGCTCATCAGACGTTTCTTTTCTGTAACAAAAGAGAAGACCAACAAAATGAATATACCAATGTTATATTTATATGTTAGTGTAATTCATCCATTAATATACAGAGTCATCAAAAAATAATGGTATACATTAATAATTGTATAGTGTCATAAAGGATAAGGTCCTTAGCTACCTGCGCTCAAAACGCGTTCCAGCGTGTTGCGAACAGTAATTTTTTGAGGAAACTACTCAACACCAATACACGTGTATATCTACGAAAAGAACAACAAACACTTAAATAATATTTATATAAGTTTAAAAATTAGGACAGTTAATTTTAAATATGATTTTCGGGGCCCTCAAAACGGCTAAAAACTAATTTTTTAGACTGCCGCATCTAGAGAAATACCAAAGAAATACCAACCGGTTTCGTAAAACGTTATAATAGAAATAATAGTCGCACTTCCCACAAATAAATTGACAGGGTCACAGCATAAAGTTCCATACGAAAATTAATAATAATTTGGCTTTGCACTCCAGTTGCACGGCAGGCGCTTTGAGACGATACTGCGTTCTATACATCAGCCGACGACGTCCTTAGAGCCTTATCAAATTTGTGCCTCAAACACACACACACACAAACGCAACCGACCTGGATAAGAACCTTAACTGTGTTCAAGTTGTTACTACTAAATTCTATGGGAAGGGCAAAATGTTTTAAGCGACATCCAACAGCCGAACGCGCTTGGTAAATAATATTTAACTAACGTTGTCTTTATTGTCGTGTAAATACGATGATAGTGTTCGACCGTGTATATAGCGACTTTAACTGCTTAGATAAGTTACAGAGTTGTGGTAAATGTGTATATTTAAGTTAAAGTTTCCGTTCACATCTTAATGTATTTCCACTTATATTGTTCTTTTCTTTTACAAGATCATGTGGTGATTGCGGAATGGCGGTTGTGTTGTCTAAGAAATACTTTAACTTCATAGGTATAATATTATTATCTGCATGAGACTTCAAGCGAAGACCCTAATATTATTTGTGGAAAGTATTGTTTTAATTCTGGCGCTTGCTTCTCATTTTTTCCCACCGAATCTGGTTAGTATTTTCACAGATTTGGTAGCTTGAAAAAGCCGTTTTTAACCATTTTGAGAGACCCGAAAATCTAATTTTTAAAAGCGAACCGAATTTTTAAATTTACAGAAGCGTAGTTTCACACACATTATTTTCGTAGGTATAAAAATACACTTTCGTCAAAAATATCAAACTCCCAACACGCTGCAACACGTTTTAGGAGCAGGTATATAGGATTCTTAAGTGCGCTGCCTACCTCAGAGCTCCGATGGCAGCAAGGATATGACGTTACAGGTTAAATTATATTCCAAAGTAGCTCAGACACTTCCAAACCTCTTATATGCTCTTATGTGTGTAGGCTACGGCCACAACTGCTATGAAACCTTTCAGCAATTTATATCAATACCCTGACAACTATGAGCAAATAAGTGATTTCATGCCAAATGAATACTCGAAAACCTGTACCCATAAAATTATTTTCATATTTTTGCTTGCGTATCATTATTCTCCTCACCACATTGAAGAAAATGGCTCTTGTCTGAAAGCGATATCTTAAAAAATGACAGAGCTACACGGAATTTAGTTTGAAATGTAGAACCCTATCCTTGCTCGCACTGCGCTCCGAGGCAGGCAGATGCCTTAAGGCTTGGCGTCACATGCCATATTGAATTTTTTGATTTTTGGTTTTATTTTAAATTCCGAAATGTAAATTGCGAAATTTTTTACTATAGCATAAATTATATTTTCATTCCCCTGCAGTATGTGCGTGGCAAAAGGATTATTAGCCTACAATTGAGCCACAATAAGTGAAACGACTTTTTTGATTATCACAATTCGCTAAACTGGTTCCGACCTAATTATACGTTAAAAGTTAACTATCTTGTATGTAGGCCTACTGTAGCGAAAGGGAAACACAATTCACGCTACCATAGTAAATTCCGCAGTTTTCTACTCTGGATTTCATAAATATGATTATGAAAAAGTTCACCATGGCTGTTGATGACACTAAAGGCTCTGGCAGAATTGGTATTGCGGGCGGTAGTGCAGGTGGCTGGCGGGCTCTAATTGGCTGAACGGCTTTTCGTGATGTCACCAACTACTAGCAGTTGTAGTAGTTGGCAGTTACAAGGCAAAATTCCCGAACTTCAACTTCTTGGCTGCTGGACACAACTACCATCACGTGATCGCGACACAGCAGCCAATCAGACGATGTTTTGACGAGCATGCGCAAATTATAGGGTCGGGTAGGGTAGTTTGAGGTGTTCAGAATTTAACCCGAGTGAAATCCACCCATGTAGGAATTTTCAACAACGAGAACTAATATTTTATTTAAAAATAAAATAATGCGTAAAGAATTCACCGTGGATGTAGGCAAAATATATACAATGTAGAAAATATGTAGGATTTTTTATTCTTGCTATCTTAAAACCTTTAATAACATTGCAGGCGTATCCTAACAAACGACAAACATATGCCATGTGACCAACATAACCTACTCCAGAGAGTAAATTTTCGTAAGTTCCATCGCTGCTGGAAATCCATATATTAAAATAAATAACAAATAACTTATTTTGTAGTCGTACGTTTAGCTTACAATGTTGTATCAAATGCTCCTACAAAATCAATTAATGTTATGTTATTGTTTGTATCAGGTCAGTATTGTATTTATAAACTCAATTTCTGGACCCCTAACTATAAACGGAAAGTTCCTTATCTTGCACAAAATTTAAACTCACGAAATTGTACGCAATATTTTTAAACTTTATAAAACTGTGTCGGCCGTGAGCCGAGTTTTTGTTGATACCAAGCTAGTACCTGCAATAGAAACTACCATTTGTGACCAGCATTATCATCAGCAACTACCACCTGCCACCTGCACTTGGTGATTGGTCCATATCAACCAATCACAGCCCACCAGCCACCTGCACTACCACCACAGGAATTTTCTTATCAACAATGAACACGGAGTGCACAAAAACGTAACGATTTGCAAGTTATAAATCCAAAAATTGTTTATTTTAACATTTCCAAAATTGCTTTGCTGTATGTACTGTTAAATAAAGGTACAAGGAACATTTCCCGAACACCCAAATATAATATATAAAACAAATACACAAGTTCACATTTGAATTTACCTTTTAGGAAGATGCCCAAATGTAATGTGTGTGTTTTGTTCAACTTTAAATATGGTTGTATTCGTATAAATATGCACTTGATATAATTTACTTCACAATTACTAATTGTAAACATTGCAAGTTTAGGTTAAGTTGTAACATTTGATCACAGTTTTCCGCAAAAACATATTTGTTTACTTTGTGTTGCATTCCTATTGGCTACACGGACTGACGAAAACGTAAGTGTTGGAAGTTGCCCATCTCCGTTCCGTGGCCGTAGTCGTTCGCTTACAAAATCGGACTCTTTAAGTTTTGTCATCCGTGTTCGTTTTCGTGCCATTGTAGGCCTATAACAGGTTTTAGGGCTCGTTGTACGAACTTTTGTCGATTGAGGTGTTAGCTAACACCTTATTAGCTTATTGTCATGTCAAGTACCTAGCGTGTTGTATCACCAGGTTCTAAAATTATAGAGAAAAATATCGATGTGCAAAAATAATGAAAACACATTTTATTTTATAGCAACTGCGGAACATTATTTAAAACGGAAATGAGTAACCATCTCTTACTATACTATAATTCCCGCTTCACTAAAGTTATTGCAACCTAAATATAACATAATATAATTAACATTTGCAGGTACCCTGAAATATGCGGTAAAATGATAAAGGTACGAGTTAGTATAAAGTGTTTATTATAAATAAAACTGGTAAAGACATACTCCGACGAAAATATAGGAGCAGTAATTTTATACTGAATCACTTTATGTATATTTCCGTTTAAAATATGGCTCAGAGTTAATAAATTAAGAAATCCGAGTCCTACAATATATCGTTGCACATTTTAATAGCTAAAATAAATATAAATTTGCAAAAACATTTTGGTTTTATAATCTTTAACAGGTGACAGAATTCCCGCCACTTTCATCCAGGCCCACCGTGAGTGTAAAAGGGGGGGGGGGGACAGGAGTAAA
>PNEQ01067606.1:0-28564 GCA_003012365.1 Medauroidea extradentata | reverse complement strand
ATTAGCAAAATTATTTTACCATAGAATAGTAAAGTTTTAATTACAAAAGCTGCTAAAAATAGAACTTCTGTGCACCTTGAAATCCAAAATGTTTTCGGGGGAGGACCCCCTCACTCCCGCTTAAAATAAGTGGTCTGTGTTTTTTACTCTGTACCCCAAATTACCTAATTTTCATACTAAGGGTAATAACAATAGGTTTTATTAGAACATTGAATATTAAATTACAAAAACTGTTTAAATATCACTATTTTAGACCTTTGAAACCAACATTTTTTCACTGCCTCGCTTAAAATTAGTGGTCCATGTTTTTGTCTATGATATGTTCGCGCCTTTCAGCTACAAACAATTTTTAAAAACTTCTGCATTAAAAATTAACAACAGTTTTACCTGAAGGTCTATATTATTTAAATTTTCGCTATGAAAACTGCTACAATAGCACTATTTTGCACATTGAAGTATAAATTTTTACCGGAGTAGTACCACCGGACCCCCTCTTTAAAGGGACGGCGACGATCCTTTACAATATTCCCAGGTTATACATCCCCAAACCAAACGCGAACCCTAGTCAAACCACTTGTTATAATATAATTGTGTTTACGAACTGTGTGTGAGAGCACCCCCTCCCCTAAATTTGGAATCGCACGAGTAGCGATCCAAAATATTAAATTGTAATGTCGTTTAAATTTGGGGGAAAGAAAGTGAGTGTAAAAACGAGTGATATTTAACTCGCATAACTGCATATATATATATATATATATATATATAAAATTCAGTTTGTTGATCTATTGCCATTATTGTCCAATTTATTTCCTAACCAGGTGTATGTTATTTTTAAGGAGTGGAATAGTAAATGCAAGATTATTACGAACTTATAAATTAATGAAATTGTAATGGAAGCATATTTGTGGTAAATAATTTATCAGTTTCATATATTTATGTATATGACATTAATCCTACATGCAACCTAGCATAAGGCTTAGTAATTGAGACTGGCAGTAGAGGTAATGTTCGGCAGGCATTCTATTTGGCTTGTTACGAGCGAATAATCTCAGCAGCAAATCGAATACCTTGTCCTATGAACTTTTAAAAATATCTTAAAATTATTGACAGTAATAGGTTTGATTTGCATTATCCGTGGTTTCCTCGAATTTATTTAGGCGAAATGCTGGGATAGTTCCTTAACAAAGGCCATGCCCGACTCTTATCCCTGTTCCTGTCATAGTGTCCAGTTATGTGAAATTGCTCCTATGACTTTCCCTGTCAACAAGACATAAGACGGATCACAACCACACTTAACGTACGTACGAAATCATACACGTACATTACATATTTCAGATTGGATTAACAACAACTTTAAATCTAGACATACGCGGAAATAAATTTTGTTATAACAAAATGTCGGTAATCGATTATCGTTTATTATTATTGGCGTCTAAACGAATAAAATAGTAAATTACGACTAAATGAGATGATATTTGTTCAAATTTAATAAAATTTTACTAAGGGTTACGTTTGTACATATTGGATTCACAAACACCACTTAGCGTACTTAAGTACGAAGTAGGAAGTTGATCAACTCTGTTAGTACGTACGCACGCTACGCGGCGAAGTGAATGCTTGCTCGCATACTTAATTTTCTACTTTCATTCGTACATATGCTCGTACGCTACGTGTTGGTTGTGAATTCAGCTTTAAGCTCGCATTACCTGTTTTATGTGAATTATTAAGATAAAATAATATTTTGCAGTTTGTGTTCCATGGTTGCTATTTAAATACGTGGAATTTTGACATGATTGACTAAAATTTGTACGCCATGTTGTTATGTAAATTGTTGCTACCATACGTATTATTTAATACGCGCGGTATTTTAGTTAAAGAGAATTAATTCCATTAATTGTGGGTAAAGTTTATTGTAGGAGGGGTGGGGGCCTGTCAGTATCCCCTGGGCCCCGTTCGGCTCACGGCGGCCCTGCTTTCATCGCAACTTGACATGTTTACTTTGTATCGTCTTCACTATTACCCTGCTAAGCAGTTATCAGGCCCTCCGAAAACAGCCTGTTAGCTAGCCAGTGAATAAAATTTCTGGATAGCGATAACAAGAGTTCGTACAAAACATTTACGGTCAACATGAGATTATACCGTATTTTATCGAGAGCGCTAACCACTGATGGTATAATTGGCCCTTAATCGTGCAATGCTGTTGAGTAAAATCAATGACAGTGCTAAATGGTGAGAGATTTTGGTCACAGCTTAAAATCGAAGTTTCTAGCGCTGGCGAGAGGTGAGGCGAGCGTAGAGCAGCGTCGGATTGAAAAGGCGGGGGAAACTGTAATTCCCCGAAAAAACCCACCGACCAACGGCATCGTCCGGCACTGGTCCGGCACGGTTCCCACAAGCGAGCCCAGATTGCCATGGTGGGAGGTGAGCGGTCTGACCACTCGGTTACCGCGGCCCCCGACATGTTTGCGTCATGTTTGATTTTTTTAGTGTGTTGGCTCACTTCAAATATCCCTTGTGATCTTTATTTATTTTAGATTTTGGTTGAATTTTGTGAATATTAAAAAACGCGTTTGCTGAAGATGTCATTGTCTCCGTCGGAATGCTCTGATTTTAACATAATTAAACATTGTATCATTGTATACTTTAAATTTTTCCGGAAATATTTTAAAATACAAAAGCTGGAGTCAGCAGGGACGTGAATGGGTTCAAAGCATGTTGAAGTTGGATCGATTTGTACTTTTTGAGCAATTAGAACGGAGGAAAAAATGTCGAGTCGTATGATACCGTTAACTCAAAAGCTAAAGAGATTACTTTTGGGATGGGAATGTATTTAACTTTGAAATACAATTTTTTCTTAGTTCAATGTATTATCGACCTTTCTATGGTGCAGTATGTAAAGCATTCTTGTTGGATTGGGGAAATCACAAAGAGCTGTTTATAATTTTCATCAAAACAATGCTTGTCTTTTTCCCGTACACGATACGTTATTTGTTTCATATTTCACAAATGGACTACCGAAGAATATTGTTTTATAAGAGAATACTAATATTATTCTTCAAAACGAGGTTGAAATGTTGGAGAAAACCTTAATATTTTAATGATTGTAAGGTAATCTGAGCATAAATACACCTTAAAATAATTTTTTTTACTTAGCACCATAGTTAATACATATACAGTTAGAGCGTTGTCCTTAAAAGTTAGTGAAAAAATGATGATATGGAAATGCTGCAGCCAGTTTAATGAACCGCGCTTATTTACAAACTTGTTGTTTACGTGCGTCCTATGGCTGGCCTATACCATCTCCCAGTTTACATGCCTCAAATTTGGAAAATGGCCGCAAGTTGATTCCTGCTTGAAGTTTGCCTAAAATTTAAACTGCATGTCATTCTACATTAAGCAGCCCCTGAGGTTTCGCTTGTACAATTTGGAAAAAATTATAATTCTAGAGATAACCGTACGGTAATTCACTGAATAACGTTACATAAAACTCTTTTGCTGTGTACACATATTCAGTGATTAATTTAAGAAATATTCTCACAATGTGTGTGCTTTGTTTACTTTATTTTATAATAATTGTTAATGTTACTTACCTCGAATAAGTTATTTCTCAACACTCATTTAACTGTTTCGAAAATAATGTCGAATGTTTGCTACATTTGTGTGAATAAAATTCAGGAAAGCATGGTAGTACAATATGTTTTTTAAATTATTGAGTGCTGAATTATGTACTTTTCATTCCAAATTTTTAAACTTAATTAAATGTCTATATAATTTAATGTTTCAGTTTAAATTTTCTTGTTTTCAGCTAGTCGTTAATATGCTTTAGTTCACTACTTTCAGATTTTTAAAGTCAAAATAACTAAGACAGTGAACATTCTATGAAGTTACTTGTTTTGATATTCATCGGAATGTCTTATCATGAAAATGTCATCCAAATTGCATCTGATTGAAGAAGGTGTACTACATATAGCTACGCTACCGTAACACTTCACGAAATAACTTAAGCTTGAGATAGTAATAATAAACTGACATTAACACTTTGAGCCTCAAAAGGTACAAAACTAAAATAACGAAAGGAGATGTAAGCAACTTACGGAGACACGCACTTGTCATGCATTTAATCCTAACTAGGGCCACCGAGAAAAAGGAAGGGAGCAGGAAGTAGTGGTAAAATCCTCAGGGCCACGACGCCACGACTCTATTCAGGGGCCCGGCCCCAGAGCTTAGCATGTCAACATTTTCCGAAAAGAGATGGTAGCGATGTGTGACGTCATAGGTGTAACTAAAAAAAGTGGGCACTAGGGCACGCCCTCCACACTTTTCCAGAGACAAAAAAAAATTTAAAATATTTATACTAAAACAATTGTTATAATATTATTTCACCTGTATATTATTTAAAGTTTAGCTATGAAAACTGTTAAAATAGCACTGTTGTGCACCTCTGAACCCAAAACGTTATCGGGGAGGACCCCTGGCTCTTATTAATGGGACGATGACTAACCATTATAATATTCCTAGGTTAGACATCCCCATCAAAAAAGCGAACACTGGTTAAACCACTAGTTAAAATGTAATTGTGCTTACAAAATTTGTGTGAGAACTCCTCCTCCTCCTCCCCCTCCCCCCTCTTTTCCAAATCCGGACTCACAGGAATGGCGAATCAAAACATTAAATTGTAATGTCATTTACATGTGCGGTAGTATATTAAACGAGTGGAGTGCGATTTAACTCCCAATTTTATATATATATATATATATATATATATATACACACACACACACACACACACATTATAAATTCAGTTTGTTGACTTATTGCCACTACTGTTAAATTTATTTCCTACCCAGGTGTTTGTTATTTTTTAAAGGGTGGAATTTAAACGCAAGATTATTACAAATGTATAAATTATTGAAATTATAATGAAATCATATTTGTGGTAAATAATTGAGCAATTTCATATATTTAAGTACAGAGGACAATCCTACAAGCAACCTTGCATTAGGCTTACTAACTGAGACTGACAGTAGAGGTAATGTTCGGTAGGCATTGTATATAGCTTGTTACTAGCTAACAATATCAGCAGAAAATCGAATGGCGCAGCCTGTGACCTTTTAAAAATATCTTAAAAGTTGATAATAGTAACGTGTTTGATTTACATATTCCATGGTTTCCTGAAATATATCCAAGCTAAATACTGGGATGGTTCTTTAATAAAGGTCATGGCCGATTCCTATCCCAGTTCCTGTCATAGTGTTCAGTTGTGTAAAATTGATTCTATGGTCTTCGCTGTCAAAAAACCTAAGATCTCTTACATTTACCTGTTTTATATAAAGTAATATGTTAAATCAATATTTTGCAAGCTGTATATCATGTTTACTATTTAATTAGGCCTACGTGGAATTTTTGACATGCATGAATCTACAATTTATACAGCATGTTATGTAAAGTGTTGCCTTCAAGGTATTATTTAACATGTACGGTATTTAAGGTAAAGAGTTAAGTTCACTTATTGTCTGTAAATTTAGATATGTTTAATGTTGGAGGGGTGGAGGGCCCTCGGTTTTAATCCCATAGGCCCCATCCGGATGTCGGCGGCCCTGATCCGAACAACATGGCACAGTACAACACGAGGAAAAATTATAAATTACTAAACATTAGCAACCACTCTGCCGTCCATCCCCCGCCTACAAGGCAAGCCAGTGACATTTTACATGTTGCTTTTACTTGAACAACGGTGAAACTTTGGTTGTATCTCTACGTGCCATAAATCAAATGCTGTGGATCAGAATATCAACGCATGTGGGATTTTCATAAATTAAATGCATGTTTATGAATATTTTATTTCAAATTATGATCATTAGCACTGAATTTATGACATGTATAGAAACGACCACTAAAATTTCGTAGTCATTCGTTGTTCAAGTTAGCGTTAAAAATATAAGCACACTGAGAAAACAATTTTGTTGGTGCAAACAAAATTTGTTTGACTCAACCAAATCATTTGTTTGTATAGGGGCAATTAGATATTTGTTTGCTCATACCAAATTATTTTGTTCCCTCGATTTGTTTGACACAAATAACTGAATTTTGTTAGCAGTACCAAATATTTAGCTGGTCATAAAAATATTTCGTTGGACATATTAAATGCACAGGCAATATTTCAAGAACTAAAAAAAAATATTTTTTGTAATCTTAACAAATTTCTAAAATTTTAAGACCTAAAAAAAAAGTATGGCTGGACCGGGATTTGACCAACTATCCCGTAGCTTGCTTCTTTCTGTCCATGACCTAACCAACTTTTTTTTTTTTTTTTAATTAAAATGTTAGGCTCCTTGGCGAGGTCGCAACATCGCCAACGAGCCAAACATCCCCCCTTTACAGCTTTTGTATTTGACAATTCCCCAGTTGTGACAGTATTTGGTGACTCTGACAAGTGCAATGACTCTAACGGACAAACACAAATTTTACACCCAGCCAGACCTGGGAATCGAACCCAGAACCCCTCGTATCCAAGTCGGTCGCTCAACCAACTGAGCTACGGGGGGTCGGCCTTCCAACTGAGCTACTAGTGCTTCTGAAATAATGGGATTGTTATTTGTATAGGAATAGTCAGGCCTAATATTAAATCAGGATTGTACTGCTTTATTTTCAAACATTTTTGTCTTCCGTCTGCGAAAATGTAAACGACGTCAAATAATATTGCCAAATTATTGCCGTGCACCGCAGCACAAAGAACGAGACGTGCAGCTGCGGTGTTTTTCAAGTTTAGAGCATTTTCAGTTGTGATCGATCGAATAAACCACTTTGAAATTGTTATAGCTAAAATTAAGATACTTTAATAATGCTGATTAACAGTTTAGACGTCCTACTTGTCGCACAAACTTATACTTTGAAAGTTGAGGTATACAGCGTTCACCATCTTTTCGCTCACGCACGCCAGCCTGCCATCTTCCGCAAGTCAACCAAATGGATTTAGTTTCGCCAACAAAATCATTTAGTCCATCGAAAAAAAAATTTTTGGTTCAAAGCACTTCGCTTATAACTAACAATATTATTTCGTTGACAAGCTGTAACAAGTTGTTTGTTTACACAAATTATTTATTCGACGTCCTTTAATAACCAAATATACGTTTGGCACAAACAAAGTGCGTTTAAATTAATAATTTGGTCGAGGGAAATAAATTAATTTGTTTGGAGGACTCCAAGTTTGGTCTTACCAACAAAATATTGTTTAGCTGAAGCAAACATCACCCAAACAAATAGCTATAGGCGTAGAAGGTAGTCATTATTCTTCTATTTTCAGAATTCTTCAGACGTTAGTTTCAAGTAAATATACATATATAACTACGCGCAAAATTGAAACTTATAAAGCAACAATGTTGTGTAACTGAACGTAGGAACAAAATTTATTCTGAGCGCTGTTGCTGATCACTGCCGCTAAAATATTCTCGTACACTGTAAAAATTTTCTCCGTTAATTTACGGAATTTCTGGTAAAAAAATTCCCTAGAAAACTCCGTAAACTAACGAAAACTATTTTCTTCTCCCAACGGAAGTATACGTTAAATAATTTCATCACACGGAACTGAGCCAAATAAACAAGCCCGTAATATCAAAATTGCATTCCTACAAATTGCAGATACATTGGTGAAGTTTTTTAATATATATCCGTAATATTTACTGATCCAGAACCCATAAATTCTCAATTTATTTCTTTGCAAGTGTTCATTACCCACGGAAATATTACATATAGTTCCATGCACTGAGAAAAAAGTTATGTTGCAGTTACCATACATTTGTTAAAATAGGGACAGCAAAGCAGTTTGGTTGGCAGTACTATCCACACTATTCCTACATCAGAGAATCATCTTCATTTTACAGAGCATATCGTTGTAGGAACAATACGGGCAGTACTGCCAAGAAAACTAGATTGTTGTCCGTATTTTAAGAAAAGTATGGTTCCTACAACATAACATTTTTCTCGGTGTAGTCTGTGTTTACTGTAAACATTTCCGTACTTTATTTTTACGGACACTATTTTCCTTTATTATAGGTATGTTTCCGTTAACGATTTTAATAATGTATTTTAAAGAACTTTAAGTGTTACTGAACGACAGTTGCATCTTTTAGTATGTAACTATGAATTATTAAACAAAAGTTGCGAAACATTCTCACAAATGTGAAGTTGCGCCGTTAAAAGTAATTTTCGTTGTTTTACGGAAAAATGCTGGTAAAATATTTCCCAGAAGTGTGCGTTAATTTAATAAAATTTACGGAAGGCAATGAGTTCACGTATGAAATTTCACATACTTGCGGGACTTCTTTAGAATGCAGGTCCACAAAGTTATGTACCCATCATGCTTTATTTTATTCACATAGTTTTGTAGATGTTTAATTAATGTTTAATTATTTTGTGTAAGTGTATAACAAATCAAATTTCCGTTAATTATACGGACATTTACGTAACATTCCCGTAGAATCACGGAAATTTTTAACGGTGTATGTATATTTGCCACCAAAAGGGCAGCCTTCAGAATTCTTAAAGAGGAACACAAAAATAAAATTTAGTATTTCCTTTTTCATTCATTCAATGATTTCCATAAACTATTTTAACAACTAAACAATTTTTGAAGACTATATTTGGTTTTGCAATTTCCTATCAATAGTACCAATAAACTGTAGGCCTAGTTATACATATTTGTACAGTAGTTAAGAAAATTACTTAACAGCATCACAAGCAAAAACGTTAAAATAGAAATTTACTGCAAAGCTATGTTAAAGTCATTTGATCGCGTGGCTTCTGATTGGTGACGGGTTAAGTACAAGAGATTTTACGGCTGCATGGAACGTGTATAGATTTGTGCTTGCGCTTACAACCCGTGTGACGTCGCAGGCAACTGCGCAGTAGGGTGCGAGTTTCTGGCGGCCGGACGGTTTTACCTTCTCAAGACTCCCACCAAGAGTGGTGCATCTGGTAGGTGAGCGCCCCTTCTTGCTATCCCCTACCCATACTGCGGCGGTCGTGGGCTTGTGATGTAAATCCGGAAAGGAACACCTCTTAACCACGGCGTCTAATTTGATGTGCGCACCGGTCATCCAGCTGTGGAATGACATTGTTTGGTGGTGAGATCAAAAGGAACATTTCATATGGCTTCATGTTTACGTTTAAGTTTTTTCGTATTCTAGCAATAAGCTCAGGCTCCAAGATCAAAAATGGATAATTAATATGCAATACAATGATCCGCTAAAACATATGTTATGATGTCCAGGCACAGACGTATTCGTACATGTTGCAAAATAATCGTCTAAGAATGGTAGGTAGGTAAGATATTTGAATGCAGAATTATAACAAGAACTGCTGCAGAATGCTTTTAGTAAATAGAGCAATTTTATAACTCCAGCCAACAAAATCTAAACTCAGTTATTGCATCCCTTGGGGACTGCGACCCTACTCACTCAGGTGCGCAACACATATCCACCTGACAATATTGAAATTGTTTTTACCGTTCTCACTCCTATCTTGTGTCCGTAACTGAGTGGATTACAAGGTTCCATATGTCACTCTGACTCCGTACGATACATATCCTGTGGCATACGTACCATTCCCGCTCCGTCAGATTCCGACAAGGGAAAAGGCAAGACAAGGGTTACACTACGGCTTTCCTACACGAAGCAAACAAATTAATATTGCAGGATAAAAATTAAAATTTTAAATATGCTTCCAGTATATTCTGACCTACAAAAACGTATTAGTGTACAGATATTATTAAAAAGATGTATCGACTAGATAGAGAAGATACGTAAATGTTGGTCAACTTGGCTGAGAATTGTTGCTTGAAAAACCCATATCATGTGTTTAGATTTAACATTCACGATACTGTGCATTGTGGAGATTAAAAATGCCTAAGGACTGGTGATTTCCAAAGTTATTATGAATATGCTTCTCTGTTATGAACTTTCTGTGTATGTCGGAATAATTTGCTTCAGCTTGTCGTGATCTGTTGTACGAGAACGTCAGTGTGGTTGCAATGGCGATTGTTATTGAACACGGAATAGTGTGTGATATGAAGGGGATTATATAATACTTGTTTTGAACTGTGAGTGCATTATAGAAGTAAAGTAATAGTGAATATAATGTTTTATTATTCGTCGTGAATTTGTAATTTCTACATAGACCTATAATTTTGAGTAAAAACCGGACTTTATGCATGTAAATATTTCCGTGTTACACACAGCACAACTTACTGGAAATGTATCAACATTTTAGTAACATAAATTCCAAACTATATGTACCAAAATAATTTACATTTGCACAATTCTTGCAATGAAAATGCATTATGAACAGAACCATTTCACAGACGTATGACGTTTGTAACATTACAAGCGAAGCGACAGTTCTGGCGAGTCGGACCCAATGGTACCGACGGACACTATCCGGGATAAATATCCCAAAAATTGGACATTGAACAGGGCCCATGTCCAAAAAATATCCGGAGTTACTTACTTCTACAATATCGGAACACTAATTCAAGTAGACCACTGATTGGCTTTCAGCTACAAAGTTTGCCAATAAGAAGCCGGGAAATGAAAATATATTGAGTTTTATTAATGGTGCCTTTAGTTTTCGTTGTGGCAAACTGCTGAATACACTCTAAAACGTATTTTATGTGCGTTTATGCACATCAGTACAGAAAAACCACTACGAAATGCGTTTTATGTTGGTAGACATGCACAAAACGTATTCGTCCGATATTTATTGTAAATAATGTCAGTGATGTGTACATGTAAATACTGATCGTCCCGAAATCCGTAAAACTTTGCACTCGACCATAAAACCACAAAACATTCACTTTCGTAACATTTTTGGACGGTCCGAAAAATTGGACGTTGTTTAGGGTTAGAACGTTCTTCAAGCTGAGAAAAGGAACGCATTTGTATTCAGAAGAAGGACTAGCTGGGCGACGCTGCTGCGATCGAGGGACTGAGGTTGAGGACCGACGACGCTGAGCCTCCCAGAAAAAAAGGACGTGGGATCGCTGTCCAGCAGATGTATTCTGTGACTTATTATCTGTGAAATGCCAATCGCTAAGAGCTGTTGATTTGAACTTTCGTTGCTTCGTTGCCAGCTCCAAAATGTGATTCTGTAAATCCAAAGTTCCTAAAATTTCTCGTATCTCACCCGTATACAGTTGAAAAGCCTTGCCAACGCTTAGCAGCGGCTAGGCCTATATTGCTAACGTCACTTACTTCTTAAAAAATAGAAATGCATACTAAACATAAACCCAGTGTATTTAGACCGAAGTAAGTGAAAAACAGATGATATGGAAATTTTACGTAACATTACTTTGCCTCGCATGAACTAATTTACAAGTGTGCATCGTGTGTTTGCCTTTTTCACTCTAACATGGCGTGCTGATGTGGGACACATACTTTCGAGCGTATTTCAGAATCTTGCAAACCATTATTATTAAAGAATAAACATTTATTTCCAAATAATATTTCTTTAGTGAAGTTGTCATTGTGTGCATAATAGGGTTGTCAAAAGAACTAAGATTCTTGTGCGTATAATTCGGTTGCTAGCAATTGAAGATTGAAATATATTGCAACCTTTTTTTTTCTAATTAATAAGACCTCCATCCAAAACGATTTCAGAAACGACTCACGCTTATGTAATTATTAGTCGGAAATATTACTTCGTTTAAAACTATACATTTCTAATGATTATTACTCTCAAAAATAGCTTAAATGCCATTTATAAAATCATGTAATAATACCTAATTGCAGATGTTTCCTGACATTTTAACCTAATTTTTTCAAATTTTCATAACGATTGGATTACTTTATTTTACTTTGTATCGAAGTTTCATTTTTTCCCTGCTTCAGAGAAACTTACATTAACAATGGCGCATTTCATGATGAACAATGGGTAAAAAAATTGTATTTCTCTTAGGGTCGGTTTCACCAACCGAGTTTAAGCGATATAATCTAGATTAATCGACACTTTATCTCGATGAAACAAGTTTTCCGTTCCACCACATAGTTAATCTCGATTTTTTCAAGTTAAGCGAGATTAAAAGTTAAGTGCTCGAATTCGGCCAGGTGACTTCACTAATCTAGCTTAAATACGAAAAAAACATGGTGGAGGCAAGGTATCATCTGATTTTAAAGACTATAATACGTGATTTCTTCGCATCGGCCTCGCAGAATCCGAGAAAGCTATATTATTTTGAAGAACACAACGATGCTGACTTCAGATTATGTTTTTATGTGTCAAAATAATTTGCCTACAGATGTTTTGAAATGATGGACGATCGCCTAGGAGGCCGATATGCGAGTTGATATGTATAATAATATTGTTTTATTTATCTTATTTGTATTAATGTAGTTTTATTACGTGGAATATTTTTGGTGTCTTTCCTGTATACCGTGAGGTGGATAATCTGTGCTGTGAACACAGGTGAACAAAGCAACGTACAAGGTTGGCTTAATCCTAGTGAAAGTTTTGATTTCGTATTTAATTTCGTTTACAGTAAACTCTGCCGAATAGGGTAGCGGTGCATTGACAAATAATTTCGACCGCCTTTCTGAAAGTGCGTATGTGGATGAATTGTTTTGACACACGAAAATGCAATCTGATGTCTGTAATGTATTCTTATAAATAATTATTCCTTTCACGAATAAAGAATATATTATGCATTTTGAGTTGCTGGTTATAGGACAATTTTAATAAAGGTCTGTTATCAACGAACTACATAGGATATAATGCACAAACTTTCAAACATTTCCAGAACAATATTGCAAATTAACCTAAATAACCTCTATGACACTGTAGATATTTGCTGTTGCGTAACATTATTTGCCTACCTATTTAAACACTGAAATTTTCTGTTACAAAATAATTTCGATTTTATTTGCTGCAAAAGATTTGGCCTTTGATGCCGTAAAAAAAAAAATTACTTGCACTTCACATCGTGATCGCAAGAAGTCTCAGAAATAACAACCAAACATATGTGATGGCCTCCCCTGGCCTTGGTCCATACAGCCACAACAGCATGAAACATACGTATTCGGGAATCTCCAACAGCTGTTCGGGAGTTTTCGTAGGTTTAAGGCAACTCTACAGACACAGTGACGAGATTAACAAAACACGATTAGCTTAAACTTGCAAATACTGTGGTGGAACGCAACTGGTACCTTACCCAAAGTTAAACACTTAAGCGAGTTTTGTTAATCTCGTTTTGTGCTGAAATAAAACTTGGTTGGTGAAACCTGCCCTAAATACAATTTTATTTCCTTTAGTGGGTTTACCCTCGGAGTAATAAGAACACTATTGTAAATGTTGAAAAATTTTTATACTCGGATAGTAGATTTTGTGCTTCACAGCAGCTAATACTTTTTTTTAAATTTTACACCTGTGTGCAACTATGTATGGTGTATAGTAGTTATCTGACTTGACTTAATTAGCACGTAACTGCATTTTGGAAACTGTAATTTTACCTAAACAGTGAGTCTCAAATTTTAAGTTCAATTTTATAATTTAATTTAATTCTAAAACCCATATTGCGCAGAGATCAATTCGTAATCTAAGTTGTTATAGCTGAATGAATGCTAAGTAAGATGCAAGGTGAAGCATATTAAGTAAAAGATTATGACAGGTAGATCATTTTTTTTTATGATTAAATGTGATTTTATTTATGCGAGACAAGAAGTTTTTTCTTTGGTTTGTTACTAAGCGGTATAAAATGTCAACATTTGTACAGTGAAAAGGATCTAGATATTAAACAAGTATATTTTATTGGACGAAGACGTTTTAAGTTACACCAGTTTTTGATACATACTGGCTACAAGACATGACAGTACGTCAGGTCTAGTCAAAATCAGGCATGGCCTTAACTCAAGACGACTAGATTTGCATAATTTAGTGTAAACTATAAATTTAAAAAATTGAAACCACTACATTATTTTAAAATAATTTTTGAACACGATAATTTTCAATAATTTTGAAGTGTTTAAAAATTACTAATGCTGTGAAGTAACACTTTGCGGGTTCAACAAAGAGGGTACAGTATTTTCTCAGTTGAGTTTCAAATAAGTTATTTTATTATAATTAAGTTTTTTCTTCACAATTTCGTGGTTAATTTCGTTAATGTATACTAACCCCGATAAGTAATTAATTAAAAAGTCAATGTACATATATCTCCTAGCTATGTTTTGAACATTTCTGATTGCGAATGGTCTTGCGAACAGGAATGGAGTGTGGTGAAGTAGGATAAAATCACGCCTCGTTATAATCCTTTTACAGTGACTAGGCAGCCAAACGGGAAAAATGGCTTGTTGTCTGCGATAAACGTATCATTTTGGACGACCTGTCTTAAATTTTATTTCAGGATTGTGAAAAAAATCACATAACTACATTTCTTAACTGGATTTAAACCGCTGAGTAATAAGGAAACTGTTGTAAATGTTGAAATACATGCAGTAATGGCCTGAGAATTCGTAAAATGGTAATCTCAGAATGTTAACTTTTTTTGTGAATGCGCTAACCAGCCATCTCAACAAGCAAATGAAGAATCTATGGCTGCTATTAAAATCCTATGAGACTCAACTTATATATACATAAGGCTGTGACTTTTAATTTTGTCTATTTCATAGCTGATTACAAATTTACATAGGCAGCAATGAAACTGGTAGCAGTCTGTTCCAAAGTAGAGTTCAAAGATTGCAGCACAGCGATCTGATCACCTAATTTTAGACATGGATTCTTTCCTGTTTAATATTTTTAAATTCCGTAACAATTGTATTCGCGGTGTCGCCTCCTCCAGAACGCAGCACTGAACACGCAGAATAGAGGGGATAGACAGCATCAAGAAAGCTGTATGGCCATTTGCTAAGCTTGTATCTGTATTTTTAAGGCGAACCTGGTGAAATGATAGTGTGTTTTAGCCAACAATAGGAATGCATGACATTATTGATTATGTAGAGAGATATAAACCTGTTTATCTAAAGTTTAAGAATTTTTAATGTAAAACATGTTAATATATTGGAGCAAGATATAATGGGGACTTGTGTTGTAAGAAAATGTCGTGTTCGAGAATCGGAAGTTCTATAGGTCCTGACCTTTTTCTTTTATCTTAAAAACTAGTAGCATAACGTGTGTTTCAGTTTAGTAAATAAATATATGTTGACAATCAAAACAATTGTAATTTAAGATTAAACAGCCAAAATGAGGAATGTCCACGAAATTTCTAGTTTGAAGCATAAAAATTTGTTACGGTTACGGTGGAATCATTGTAGGTTATAAATTTCTATAGTTAAATAATGTTTAAGATACAAATTATTAAATTGTAACGAATTTCGAAAATAATGTAAGATTAGGTGCATAATACGTTAATATTAGTTTACACAAATTTTCTGATATCACTCTGAAATGTTAAAACTTATTAACATATATCAGCAACGACACTCGTAAAATTAACTATAGAAAATATTACCGTCGTGAAGTACTGCATTTTACCAAATCAATATTTTACGCGTATGCAAAAGTTGCTGTACGCAAATGGTACAACAAACGAACACAACTCAAATTAATCGTATCACATGGTATTCAACAATCATTAGTTTCTAATTTACATTCGTAAATTTGTGTACCCAAAATTTCGAATTTGTCACTAGCAGAAAGCGTGTGTTATTGTCCCTAGGAAAAAAATGATTAAAGATATTGTTTTGCCGAACTAACGTGCAGCCATGAATTTCGGACGATTTTAAATGCCGCTTAATTCAAAACATCTCAAAAGGTTTTAAACGCAATAAAATGCTAAACTATATCTGATTTTTAACATTGTCGTAAACGACGATACAGTTGATGATGCGTCTATAATGGTTCTAAAATATGCCACCAAATGTCAGCCTCTTTACGCGACAGCAAGAATAGTGGAATCAAGTAGTTTAGGCACGTTTTAAATTAAATGAAAGGATATCGAGTAGGTCTGGCAGAGAGAATCGTTTTATAAACAAAAATTGCCCTTTTGCCATTTGTTGTGACGCAGTTATTAAAGAAGTAATATCAGCAATATCGAATAAATAAAAAAAATTTAAAGTCTTAATTTTATGTCCAAGTTACTCTGCGTAGTAACATTTACAAACGTAGCAGACAATACGAAGGGTTTTAATTGCAACAATTTTATGTGCAGTGTAACATCAGATTTTAAAACGCCAACTTAAAATATTATAAATACTATATCAAACAAAGTGAATTTCTGTTTAATATGATTAATAAAGCGTTTTTAATGTTGCTTGATTGGTAAGAGACGATAATATGTGAGATCAGAGCGATCCAACAAATAAGAAACAGGGCTTAGTTAAAACAATTGGTAACACGTAACAATGAAATATGTCAACCTTCGACCGCTATTTTGATCGAATCACGAACAAGCAGTGTGTTAATAACAATTGTGTAGGACCAGCATGTATTTCTTCTTTATTCATGTCGTGGGATTAAACGAAAGGCATTGTTGACAGAGAAAGTAATTCTATGAAATGCCGTCTAGATTCCATTACACTAATGAATCAGTAGTCGTAAAAACTATTGTTAAATTTTGTAATGTACAGTCCTTAGATTCCCAGCGTCGTACAAATTAACTCCCCCCTCCCCCCGTTTTTTTACTCTTTTTAAAATCGATTATTAAAACATACAATTTGAAACAAGTGTTGTAAACGAAGTCCGCGTTTTCTCGGTTATGAAAATACCTCGTCTTATTCTTCTTTAAAATCATTTAAATCTAGTACGTGTCATCATTCTTGCAATACAACTCCTTATCTTAAAGTCTCCAAAAAAAATATATGTGCATGTCGAAAAAAAACATCTTTGGCAGAACTGTACGGGGGCTATAAACTATATGCATGCCTGTAGTTGATAACACGAATTAACAATTATTTTATGTTTAATTGCTAATACAGTATGACACCTCGGGTGCACGTTGTATCGCAGTGTTCTTGAAAATACATATAGGCGTTGAAAACTCGTCGGACTTGTAAACGCTGCTATAAGCAGGACTTGTAAACGCTGCTATAAGCGGGACATGTAAGATTCGCACATGAATGCGCAAGGTGCCTTTTCGTGTTCAAGAAGAATTCAGAAATTACGTATCAAATACGAAATTCCGAAAAAAATTTTCTTACAACATCAACACAAACCAAGTAACTTCTGGAATTATTAATGATTAGTTTTTAATTCAAAAGTAGGTTATAACGACAACATTATAATATTAACTTTTCAGTAATACATTTATATAATACGTTGTGTACCAATCTTCGCTGTAAACATTTTTGTGTGTGTGTATTTGCAGATATGTTAACGTACCGCACTTACGTATGTTCCTTTTTCAAATTTGACGTTTTATTGATAGAAAAGAAGTAGTTTTTGCATTGTATGAATGTTCCGTTTTAACACAAGCTATATAAATAATTTAACTTATGACTGAACATATAATTTTAAAAAATGCAAGATTAATATTTCATAAGTATAAGAATCGTGTATAAGAAAGTACCAGGAACTTGTGATACAAATTGGAGAGTACTTATCGCAAATACAAAGTTAATAATTCTTAATCAAGCAAACACAAAAATTAATTTGTTAAACCCGTATGACTTGTGGCATTTTGTTTCTAATTTGCATGTAGAGCTATTTTAAGAAATTGAATATTTAAATTAATATCAAAATTATTTTGTTAAGGGCATAAAACCCATCACGTCTCACAGTAACATGAGTAATTTTCATTTCAAACATTACTGAAATAAACCGACCGCGAATTACGAAATTAACAATTTGCCCTATCCAACACCATCCGGCCAACACTACATAGCTCTCTTTTACAGCGAAACAATTATAACTATTATGTATAATTTTCTTACCTCCAGTTTCTTTAATAGTGGCTTCATACCATCTACCGTCGCCAGGCCATTTCGCAAAGAGTATTCCTTTCTTTGATTTGATATGTTCTTCAGAACAAACGAGTAGGAGACCGTCTTCCACGAACTCCACGAGGTGCCAAACTGTAAAAATAAAAGTGATTTTAAAATGCACGCTACAAGTGTATATAAGAAATAATATAATAAATAAATGCATTCCTTAGTTCAACAATGATGTACTGTGTTATCTTACCGGTAAACTTATCCTCTTGCGTAGTCATCTTGATACCAAGAGATCACACATTGCCAGTAAGAGAGCTCCGTTGAACTGAAGGGCTACCTACAACATACTCCTTGCAAAGTTCTTCCTCTTCTGTGGACAACAAACACGTTTGGTGCTTGCTTATACCCGTTATCTCCAGACGTACTAATGGCTCCATCGTTAGGTCTCTAATCCGTAACTCTTCCCTCTGTCTACCCCCTCTCGGACACAATCTTGCATCGCACGATGCGATGTTAGCTTTGCCAGGTATAGTTTAACTCAACAATGTGAGTAAGCAATCAAAATAATTATATTAGCGCACCACAATACAAAATAATTGTTACAATGAAAAATTAAACAAAAGTAAATTAAAATAATAATTTTTTGATCTTACAATAAATAAGCTAAATACTTCTATACAACCTACAAAGTAGGCTGTAAAAATAATCAATATTTTAAGATTGTATAAGATGTATTAAATTTTCTTTTATTCCACAATAATTACAAAGGTAGGAATTATAATTTGATCGATTATAGTTTCTTTAACCCTGTGAAAAACTAAGGGTTTTTAGACTCTAATCCAGTTACTTTCGAAATGGCAGTAGCATAAGATATGTGGCGCTCCAGATGTGCTATGAGATTAAAGAAAAAGTTATGTTTCAAGTATGGAAGGTTTAGGACCCAACCGTATAAAGTTAAGGAATTATTTCACATGTGTTCTATGTTGTAAATGCTTGTTTATTTATTGAGAGTGAGTAATAAAAAAGTGTAAAATTACATGTACAAGTTTCGGTAATTTTACATTTTTGGTATAAGTGATTTTTAAAGTTACTTTCTTCATGTGTAATTTTACAAACCTTTTTTTTATTTATTAAGTTGTAAAACAAATACAAATCTCTGTTAAAATTAAGTAAATGTTTAACTTTTATCACAACATTTACGTGTTAAATTACATACGTGTAAAAACATTACGTAATATTTCATATATACACGCAGTTTTAATATCAAATATATAGGGCGAGATTTAGAAACGTTATTAACGAATGGCAAAAATAATTTTATTTGTCATATAATTCAAATGGTACTCTCTAAATATTGAATTGGTTGCTGTAGACTACTGCTTAAGGCATGTACAGATGTTTGATTTTCGCGAGAAGATTTTTGCACCACTGTTTCATTGCCTTGCGTGTACATCTACAACTCTGCTTCATGATTATTGGCAGCGTGTATTTGTGAAGCAACATCTCTATTTGACTGTGCCAATTAGAATAAGATGGTACTAAACTAGCTTACATTGTTTTCGTAGAAAGTGGTTCTCAGAGGGTGACTTTCAGCAACGACACTCTTATTTTATTTGTGGAAAGTATGTGTCAAAGTTTAATGTAGGTTTCTATCATTTTGATTTATGAATACGACTGGTCATTTTCCATTTACAGCAATGTGAAAATGCCGTTTTTACCACTTTTGAAGTAATCAATAAGTGGACGGTATTTTAAAGACCTAGGGAAATAGCTTGAAGGAAGTCTTTACTTTCGCAGATAAATGCATTGAAAACATTTAAATAGTTACACATGAAAACACTTTCCGTATCACGCTACAAAGAGACGATGCCCCAGGCCCAACTAGTTTTAAATATTGTGAATAGAGAATCGCTCTGAACAAAGTACGTGATTGACGATGCTGCTGCAACATCTGATCACACGGTCGTTCGTCTACCACTGTATCATTGTAACATGAACCCCATCGAGTTACTGTGGAGTCTAATAAACAGCTTTGTGGCTCGTCGGAACACCACTTTCAACACTAGGCGAAATAACAGCTAATAAGTGGAGTGACTGTACTAAGTACGTAGTCAGTTCCGGATCTACAGATTTTCCTAGGGAGAGCGCAAAAGTGATTATTGCCGCCCCTAACGCAAGTACTTTTCGCCGCCACCTACCGCAAATTTGCTCACATATTTTCTTTTGTTGTTATTTTGTTGTATTTCACTAAATTTTAATATGCAAAATATATTTCATCCTGTTAAATAATAAGAATATGAAGATACAAACTTATTTTCTTTCCACAAGTACTTGCATAGGTAGCCTTATTTTTTACCGCAAGTTTGGCAAGAAATTAAATAATTGTTCATTTATAAAATCTTAAAATCATAAAAAAGTGATTATTAATTTGTGATCTCATTTATTCGATAAAATTCCACTTGCTTGATATATTTTTAAAAAGTGGTGTAGCCAAGATTTGTGTTAGGAGGAGGTTTGAACTTGGAAATTTTATGAATGGATACCGACCACCGCTTTAAAGCGGGGGGTCCGGGTTAGGTACTCCCCCTTAACATTTTGGATTTTAATGTGCAAAATAGTGTATTATAGCAGTTTTCTTAGCTAAATATTGAATATTCTACAGGTATAATTTTATTATTTTTAATGAGACATTTTTCAAAATTTTCGTAGCTAAGGGAGACGCTATTATTAAGGAATACAGAGCATACCTTCAAAGTGGGAAGGGGGTTGGGGGTTCCCTCCGCAAGGAAAATTTTAGATTTTAAGGTGCAAAAAAGTAATGTTTTAGCAGTTTTCACAACAAAACATTATTTATTCTAGAAGCGCAAATGTTGATATTTGTATGTAAATATTTACAATATTTGGTGATTATATGGAGGATATTATAAAAGAACATAAACCACCAGTTTTGACAGGGGGTGCATAGGTCGCCCCTGCTATTTTAACAGTTTTCGTAATTAAATCTTTTTGGGATAGAAGGAAGGGGAATATTATGAAGAAACACTGGCAGCACATTGTTAGGAGGGAGTGTGACGACCCTCCCCCGAAAAATTTTGAATTTGTAGGCGTAAAATAGTGCCATTTTAGCGGTTTTTGTAATTTAACATTATTTTTCTACCTGTAAAAAAAACATACAATTTCTAATATCAAATTAAAGAAATATTTTTGGCTAAGATTCTGACGCCCCTTCAGACTGCCGCCCGAGACACATGTCCTCCCCCTTGACACCCCTAGATGCGGCACTGCACGTAGTGTTAAAGATATAAAATGATTTGGGCGAAAAAGCAGTCATGTAATTGACAGTAATAAATACTGCAGAAACCTCCACAGAAAATTAATACAGTTCCAGCCTGTTTATCGAACTTTTATAGGAAAGGACTAGAGATGTAAGTATACGTCCAAGTTATGAAATATATGAGTGTTTTTACTATAGGTATACTTCAGTTATAAGTCCTTGTAGCCTTGTAGTCATCCATCAGAATTATTCTGACTGCAACCAATAGCTGACCTTTATTGCGGCAAAATAATATTAACTCGTTGGTTTACATTGAAAAGTTAAGAGTAAAAGCAAGTTACATTCCTTTTTTTTTTTTTTCTTTCAGGATTTGTTCCATAAATTCTCTTTAAATCACAATAGAACGAAGACGGTTTCTCGTTTGTAAAGAAAATTCTGGTAGTGAAACAAAATAACACAAACTTTTGTGTACTATGTCCAAAATTCACCGAAATCCTCCTGACGGTAGTGTATATTTCTAATTTAGTCACAGGAAAGGTATCAAGTACAAACTAACCCGAATGATACCGGAACCAAAACCATATAAAACAATTTTCATAGTATATCTCAAATTCATTGAAACTAACAATAATTTAGGGTAAAAGCTGAGTAAAGCATTTGTGAAATTGTCCAGAATCATTCAAATTTTTTTTTTTACTTTCTCAGAAAAAAAAAACAATCAGATGCATGAAGTCAATGACATATTTTATATTAGTCATTTTTATTCCCAGAAACTAATGAATTCTTCTTAGTCTCTTATGATTTCTCATTACATTTGTTACATTTTATCTGCTAGAGTTAAGTTGAGAGATTTTGGTCCGCGCTTGACAGCTAGGTCTTCAGCGCTGGTGAGGGGTGACATGAGGTGAGTGTGGAGCGGCGCCGGAATTAGGGAGTGATTCTGGGGAAACCCACTGACCAGCGGTATCGTCCGAAACGATTAACACATGCGAAAATCCAGGGGTCAACCCGACCGGGAATCGAACCCAGATTGCCTTGGTGGGAGCCTTGTGCTCTAACCACTTGGACCCCCTTTAACTGATCGAGTGGCGTTATTTGCATACCTCAGCGACCAAACTATTCAATTAAAGCCAAAAGTACATAATTCATTAGAAAAGTAATATGATGTAGCTACTAAACTAGTTAGGAACTACGTCATTAAACTGAAAACAATGTACCCCCCAAGTGAACTTCAATGACAACATTCACACTACGTGTATGTAAAAATAAACCTATGTGTGTTGAAATTTTTTAAATTTGAAGTCAATTTGAGGTTACTACAGCTACTTAAAGTTCGGGCTTTTAAAACGTCTGCGGAAACGTGCATGACGTCACATGCCATAGTACACGCGGAGCCATGGCAAGCTAGCTGACTGGTGTCGCACTCCGGTGGAATGTCAGACTACGCTTGGTCAATAAAAAACCGATTTTTAAGTCCGTTACGATTGTTCGTTTGGCTACGCGCAAATATGCTATTTCATTCATCGTATTAATATGGTTGCGAAAATGAAAAATTGATGCTTAAAAATAAATAAAACATTTTTGTATCACACGCTTGTAAAATTATCTAATATATTTATTTAAAAAATACATTACCTACGTGGGTTTTGAAGCTAACTAATTACCGTAACTAATACGCTACTCATTACACACTGAGTGTCATCTTAGCCTAAGCCTTTATATGACCAGTGCCGGCCGTTATGGCTTGTGACGTTGACCAATTAAAACACGTTTTCAGTCGCCTGCTGTTTCCCCTAACTTTGCTTGTTTCCCTTTCCTAAAATATAGTGTTTATAATTCTTTTGGTATCATAATATTTTTTCATTGTTAAGGATATGACTTACATTTCAAGGTATTTAAAATTTCATGCAAAGTGCCCATTATTCAGCCCAAACTCTAAGGCAGTTATGCATGCAACTCCATATTATTATTTTTTAGTCCATGTATTTCACAGTTGGCAAGGCCGTAACATATGTAAATATAAAGCCTCCCACTACAAGGGAATACTGATGAAAATAGTCTAAATAATTACTCACAGTACCGACATTTTCCAGTGGTGTAGCATGGAGTGTTCGAAGGCTTCGGGTGCTTAGCAGTGATTTGTTTACAACACCGATTTACATTAAACTGGTATCAACATGAGAAGCATTAATTAAATTTTCCCAGGAAAGTTCCCAGACGCCAATATTAATTTTAAGTGGATTTCGATTAATTTAAATCTTATTTTGTAACATTTTATGTTCTTAAAGTTTGGTCGTGCGATGGACCATTTTCAGTTTATTGTATTCTAAAAATTTTGTTACTTTTGACAAATTATGAAAATGCACATTTATTTAAAACGAGAAAGTTTTCTGTTCTTTACTTCTGTTTCCGAGAGTATTTGGCGTACGAAGTGCCGTTTTGTTTTATTGCACTTGTGTGGGCTTTCCGGAATCCTGGAAAAAAATTATTTATTACACTTAATTTTGTGTGAAATTAAGATACGTTATGTATTATTAATTCTGGAATCGTTTGCTGCAAGGTGCGCCGCTTTTGATTTATTAAATTTTGTAACGGTTTTTAGGACAAACCCCGGAAAAGATGTAGAAACTTTTAGTGGTTGTATAATGAACTTTTAGTATGTGACGATAAATTTAGTGGTCTTTGATATTTTTGTATATTCGTTTTATCATGAGATGCGCCGTTTAAGCTGTATTATTTTTTCTGCGGTTTTTCGAGCCGTCTGTGTTCCATGTTTGTTATTTAATTTTGTGTAATTTTTGACATGCATTACTACAATTTATACACCATGTTGTTATGTAAATTTTTCTATAATACAAGATAGACGGGAGCTTGCGCAGACCCCAGGGTCGTGGATTGGCGCACAGTACTGGGAAGGGTGAGGGCCAACATGCACACAGCGATAACGGAGAAGATTCCGATCTAACTTGTCGCACTATACCTTCTACGTATTTCAGTTACAGAGTTAAGGGGCCTCCCTAGATAAGCTGCGTCTGTATGTGTGAGGTACAATATCGAAGGAGCTCTAAGGACGCCGCCGGCCGGCGAATGTAACGCATTTCCGCATCTCCTCGCAAGCCACTCAACTGGCGTACAGAGCTGTACTATTATTCGTTTTCCCATGAGACTTTAAGCAGTGACCATATAATTTTATTTGTGGCAAGCATTGTACAAAGTCTAAAGCTTGTTTCTATAGTTGTGTTTTTCAAATCTGTTAAGTATTTTTCCAGATAAGAGTGTCTGAAAAAGCCATTATTAGCCATTTTGAGGCACCCAAAAATTTATAACAAACTTACCAAATGTTTTTAAGTATAGCGACACAGTTTGGAGTTTATGTTCTTTTCATAGACGTACAAATATATTGCGCGTAAAAAAATTTCGTCAGGAAAAGTATAATCGTGCTGTAACAAATTTGAAGCGTAGGTAGGGAGGCCCGTTAATTCAATTCATTGTTGGTAACGTTGTTGGGGACTCCTTCTCTTGGTATCCCCTGGACCCCATCCGGTTCTCGGCGGCCCTATATACAGGCCAATTGTATGGTTCAGTGTAAGAAAAGGCAAATATGACTTAACTGTGCCTGACAAAGACAAATTTTTTATTATTATTTATTGAGCTGCAGAAATCAGCCAACGGAATATAAGTATCTGAGAAAACGGAAACGTCCATTGTATGAATATATACCTGGATAATGTTTAACTAGGACCTTTTCGTAATTTTATTGACAATTTTTTAACGGTGTAGAATTATTATAGTATTAAACGTATTTTTGTTGGTAACGTTGCTTCTGCGATAAAATTTGACTAACATCAAAGTGGATTTTACATAACATGACATTTGCTCTTCATGTAACATTACAACTATCCTTTCAATATAAAACATACGGACACAATTCATAGTGCGAGAGAGAACTGAGAAGCTAGCCCTGCTACGAAATGCGCGTATTTTTCTGTCTGCGGGGCGAAGGCCAACGTGGCTAGAGTTCCTGGAATTCTGTTTGCACGTCAACAACCTGGCACTTAATGTCCAAAAGGGAAGGGGGTTGCTTGTTGTGAAACAGGTTTTTCAGGTAACTGCGGAGGGTGGATGAAGTTTCGCAACCACCCTATCTGCACTGCAGGCCTGCCAGGGTTAGAGAACTTATATTTTTATCTCTTCTTGAAGACCACTCAATGCTTTTTGACGAACACAATTATTCGCATTGTTTGGTAGAAGATAATGCAAACTTAGCAAACATATAACTGATGTTCAAAGACCTCTCTTTAAAATAAAACTAACACACAGAAAGACGAGTTACGAGCCAAATACATCACGAATATTCCATTTCCACATTTGTAAAAGCCATTAAATTATATTAAAATGGCTGCGTTAGTAAAAGATTCCGTAAAAGTTAATTGCTTTTTAATTGTAAAATTGAGAGATGCAGCACATTTACATTAAAGTTTAAATTAACATTATTCAATTTCTGTACAAATTACATTCGTAAATTGTTGAGTTATGACACACATTTATTTATAATTTTTTTTGGAAAATATTAAAAATGAAAATTTAATTGAATTAATACAAAACATGTAAATGGTACACATTGAATATTTACTGATTAATTTAAATATATATCCTTTATTTTAAATGCACTAAAGAACTGTTTCGAGAAACTTCAAAATATTTTCAGGAGATCAACTTAATTTAGTTACTAATAAAGTAAATAAGTAAATAAATAAATATATATATATATATATATATATATATATATACACGCACATTTTCTTGTATGTATCCTGAAGAAAAATTTTCCAATAATTCAAATACAACTGATATGTCTCCTAAATATCATGAATTTGCACAAAAATACTGTAAAACATTTAATAGTTCCGGAAGACATGGGCTGCTAATAGCTGCAGCCACAGATTTTTCGCGAAAAGAATTTTGCCTCACTGTGTTTCAATGACTCATGTGCACATCTGCAGTTCGACTTAATGGTCAGTGACTGGATGTGTTAACTCTCACGTGTCAGAGTTACAAGTACAAATCACAGATGTGTGGTGTCGTAGAATCCTTGTTGTGACTGGCACAGTCAAATGACAGACGCCGCTACACATAAACACGCTGCCAATAACCTTGAAGCAGAACTGCAGAAGTGCACATGAGTCATTGAAACACAATGAGGCAAAATTCTTTCCGTAGCTATACTAATAGCTATGTAGTTACTCGGCAGAGCGCGGCTGTGCGCAAACTGAGCATCAATAATTTTTGTGTGTATCTACCTTTACGTAGGTCGAGATTCTTTAAAGGTATTATTTAAAATTCTATGGTGAGCTCACGTAACAGTTACTCCCGATGGGCTGCGACTAGTTTGTTCGACACTGGTGATCGTGTCAATCCCGGGGTTCTGTTTTCAAAGAGATGATTTGTACATTTTGCACGTAATAAGTGTCTATTGTTTTGAGGTAGGAGGTAAGTATAATAACTGTTTCTACTTTTAATTCGAAGTTTCATACTGCACTCACATAAAAATGTATTAATGTTTTCTTTCCTATTTTAATGTACATGATTTCTACATATGTATATTTTCTCCCGCGCAATAATTGTGTATCAAAAAAATCTTGAAAACCACAAAGGGGATGACTTAAAATGTGGATACGATGCACTGTCTATTGTGAGGGAAGGAGAATTCCGGAAATTCACGAGAAAATCCGCTGGACTAAGATGTCGTCCTGGCACTATTCTCACACACAATAATTTGGTAGTGATTAGATCTTGTGGCCGTAGTGAGGGAGGCGAGTGCTCTATCTAATCGTTTAATGTAGTGGTGACCCCACTATGAAATACCTGTTCCACAGTGAAATTTAAGAGGAACTAAAAGTTTATACGTTTAAGAAAACTTTAAAAAATATACGTGTTATCTATAAAATTGCTAATTCATAAACCCAGACTTTATCTGTGTGTATCTTTGTACATCTGCTTAAATTTCTCATTTTTAAAAGACAATCGAAATGCGTAAAATGTTATAGGCCTATACTATTATATGTAACATGCAGATGAAACCTCTTAGATAAGCACAACGTTTCAGTTTTATGAACATGTGCATATTACTGCATGGCACATAAAATAGTGGAAGAAAATTATGTAAAAAAAGTATTTGTAAAGTTTCGTAAATATTTGAATTTTGGTATCGATTACCTGTTGAATATTAAGATGATATTATTTATTTTAGTTTAATACATGCTAAAATCCATTTAAAGTGTTTTTGATAACTAGTTAAATGTTTTTAACTTATAAGAAGCCTGGCGGACACTTATGTAAAAAAAAAAGTGATTTTTTAACACTAAGACGTAAGTGGGCTTTACATCTCGTCGACATCGAGGTCATTTGAGACGCTGGTACACAACAGAATACGACAGAATACAACTTCAGGAACTGTGAGAGGAGGCAGACATGACCTATGTTACGAATTATCCCGGCATTCGCCTGGAGTGATTTCGGGAAACCATGGAAAGCCGAAATCAGGATGGCCGGATCGGAGATCAAACCTTGATCCTCCCAAATGCGAGTCCAACGTTTTACCGTTGCGCCACTTCGCTCGGTTAACTCTAACAAATTTATTTTAAAATAGATTTCAGTCTTAGATTGCAATAATTTTATACAAAAAATTGTTTAAACCTTCATACGTTTTTCTAAAATATTGTTGCGTGCCATGTACCTGGAGGCCAGTGGTCGGCGGCTGTTTCGTAACACCTTGAGGGCTGGCCAATGATTCAAAGCCCGGGTGGCTCATAGTGGGAATTCCGCCGTAACTACGTCATAGATACCTGTCCCAACTGCGTCTTAACCCTTCGAGGGCGGCCGACGTGACTGCAAGCACATCCGAAACATGATGAAATATCTATTTTTAGACCCCTGTAATGCGGGGAACACCCGACTGTCTGGGCTAGTATAAAAGCACATAATCGGCACATTTGAAGGGAGTTTGCTATTGGTAGTGCTAGAGGAAAGTGCTACGCCTGTGGAGAGAGACTGGTGAAGACATCTTGGTGACGTCAGAGTCTACTGTGAGGCGGCAGGCGGCTACCTTCGGAGCAGTGTTTGGCGATACAAGAGGACTGCTGCGGCGGGCTGACAGGCGAAGAGGAGGTGCGCGACGGGTTTTCGAACAGAAGACCTCAAGAGTGAAGACAGCGGTGCACTCGGGGTGCTGCGCAGCACATGGTGAGCCATCACCACTTCGGACTGATAAGGTTGTACATTGTCATTATTAGAAATACTGTTGATTGGATATATGACTGAATTTTATTGTGATTTATAATGTTTAATTAATTGATGGTAGACTTTTCTTGTGCTTTAATTG